>PVKE010006145.1:0-39197 GCA_004027555.1 Craseonycteris thonglongyai
TAACAAAAGTACAAATAACCGAAGTGAAAACTCAGATACTTGAGGTTGTAAGAATGATTAGGCTAGGAAGGTGAAGGTTAAGCTTTTGGTGGGGCAGTCCCGATTTTTAACAATTTGTCCCACGTCCCGCGGCGTTTTAAAAAAGTCCCAATTTTGGGGAAGAATGCACGACAAGCTAGGGAACGGCGGGAGATAGACCAAATTTTTAATCAAGAACCCCCTCCCCGCCGGTCAATGGTGTCCCGCTTTACCAATGTTAAAATCTGGTCACCTTATTTTTAGGAACATACTTATTTCACAGGTGAGAAAATTAAAGTTCCAGTGAGGTTAAATGACATGCCCAGGGTCTCTGATTGATGTGAAAGTCAGGCAGGATTCAACTGCTGTCTCCTGATGCCACACTGCCTTCTCTTCACTTTATACACACAGCCCGCTCTTTAAAATTTTTTTTAACTTAGTTTTCAATTACAGTGGACATTCAACATTGTATTAGTTTCAGGTGTACAGCATAGTGATTAGACATTTATGTAATTTATGCAGTGATTCCTCAACTAGTCTAGTGCTCACCTGGCATCATACACAGCTATTACTATAGCATTGACTATATTCCCTGTGCTGTACTTTGCATCCCCATCACTGTTTTGAAACTGCCAGTTTGTACTTCTGAATCCTTTCACCTTTTCCACCCAGGTCCCCAACCCCTCTCCTATCTGGCAACCATAAGTTTGTTCTCTTTATCTATGAGTTTGTTTTTGTTTTGTTTGTTCTTTTATTTATTTTAAATTCCACATATAAATGAAATTATATATGGTATTTGTCTTTTTCTGTCTGACTTATTTCACTAAACATAATACCTCTAGGTCCATCTTTGTTGTTGCAAATGGTAACCTTCCTTCCTTCCTTCCTTCCTTCCTTCCTTCCTTCTTTCTTCCTTACTTTCTTTCTTGTGGCCAAGTAGTATTCTGTTGTATATATGTACCACATCTTATCAATTCATCTGTCTTTGGAAACTAAGGTTGCTTCCATATCTTGGCTATTGCAATAATGCTGTAATAAACATAGGATGCATATATATTTCAAATTAGTGTTTTGGATTTCTTCAGATAAATACTCAGAAGCAGAATTGCTGGGTCATATGGTAGTTCTATTTTTAACTTTTTGAGAAACCTCCATACTATTTTCCATAGTGGTTGCACCAATTTGCAATCCCAATGGTGCATGAGGGTTCTCTTTCTCCACATCCTCGACAACACTTGTTTGTTGATTTATTGATGATGGCCATTATAACAATTGTAAGATGATATCTCATTGTGGTTTTAATTTGCATTGCTCTGATGATTAGTGATATTGAATATCTTTTCATATGTCTATTGGTCATCTGTATATCCTCTTTGGAGAAATGTCTATTCGGGTCTTCTGCTCACTTTTAAATTGAATTAAGTTAACTTGTATGTCTTCTTTCTTATTTTGGATATTACCCCCTTATTGGATGTATTATTAGTGAATATCTTCTCCCATTCCGTAGGTTTTTTGTTTTGTTTTGTTGATGGTTTCCTTTGCTGTGCAAAATCTTTTTAGTTTGATGTAATTTCATTTGTTTAATTTTTCTTTTGTTTCCCTTGCCCAAGGAGACATATGCCTCACAATATTACTAAGAGCAACATCAAAGAGTTTACTGCCTATATTTTCTTCTAGGAATTTATGGTTTCAGGTCTTGTGAGTCTTTAATCCATTTTGGTTTATTCATGTATACAGTATAAGAAGGTGGCCTAGTTTCATTTTTTTGCACATAGCTGTCCAGTTTACCCAACACCATTTATTGAAGAGACTGTCTTCATCCCATTGTATCCTCTCATCTACTTTGTCATTGATTAATTGACCACATATAGCCTGTTCTTTTATTGTTCCATATCTTCCTTCCTACTCCTCTCTCCACTCCCAGAACTCACTGCTGTAAGACCAAAGTCACTGAAGTTCTTTGATTTACAGATGGAGGAAATATTTACAGAAAGCCAGCGGACACTCAGTAAATCTTGGTTGAATCACATTGACAGAAAAAGTTGTTGATAAGCATAGTGACAATAATGAAACTAAATGATCCATTTTGAAGGGGGGAAAACTGTTGAAAGGGGATAAACAGACCAGTGACTTAAAATCAGTTGACTTGCAGGACCAGGGTCACTTTTTCCTGGGATTACATTTCGGTTACTGAGCAGGCTTTGGTAGAGGGATACCTTGTTTCAGAAGCATATGGAGATAACATAACAATTAACACGAAATGTTTTTCTTCTAAGGCTCTGCAACTGAATAACTAGAAACAGCAAAGATTTAGTGTGAGAAGTCAGGGAAACGAGGCCACAGGAATAACATTCATATTTAATTCATTTAAATGACAACCTCAAATACAATGTGATTAAAAAACGTACAACATGCATATGGTGGGGTTTAGAGCATCTGGGTCTGTTTAAATTGCTCTTGTTTTTCAAGATCAAGGGTATTATTGATAAAAACAAAAATCTTTGTAATCACTAAATTTAATCCAACTACCGATGATGAGAAGACCGCTGTAAACATGAAACATAACTTGGGAACTAAATCTTACATATTTCCTCATTGGGAAAGGCATGTTTTCAGTCATTTGCATTGGAGAAAGCTGCAGAAGCAGCCAGGAAAGGCTTGTGGACTAATCAGTTGCCAGAGAGAGACTCCCAACCAGCTGGTGCTTCACAAGGAAGAAGCCGTTAGCCACAGCAAAACTGAGCAGTGGCGAGGAATGCCTTTGGTTTCATCCAACCCATAGAAGGGAGAGAAGCAAGTGTGCAATTGGATGAGGAAGAAATTGAAAACTGGTAGAAGGAAACAAAATGTTCATTGGAGAGAAACATTCTCTGAGAACAAAGTTAAAATGCACCTGTCTTTGCTTGGCTTAGCAATTCAAGTTTTAGGTTTAGTTTCAAATTTTTATTCTTTCTTGATCCTTGGGGAACTTGACCCATCAACATTTCAATCGAATTCACAAATATGTATTGAGTGCGTGGTCCAGGGTACCGTGAGACTTAGAATGTGACCACTTTCCTTGCTGGTGTGAGTGGTGGTGCACTCACATGAGAAGAGCTGCTGCTCTGGAACCACCTGAGGCATCTTTTCTGTCCCTTCTGGGCATCAGCATGGTGACAATTGGTGGTTGGTCATCTCTATTTCTGCCTCCGCCCTGCATCTTAATTCACACACATATTTTTGCCTTAGTCCAAGTAGAACCCCTTAATAAAACATGTAGGGCTTCTTGGGACTTTATAAGGACAGCAAAAAGATTAATCGAGAAGACCCAAACTCACAGTTTATCAAATACCCCTTTTATTAAACTGCTAACCCAAGCACATCAATGGAAACAGTAAATTACATATTATGGACAAGCATTATAGCAGCTGTACTTTGATGGTTAATGCTGCCTCCTCTAAGCTCAAATTGGTATAACCCCAAGGCTGGGGTGAGCAAGACAGCATTCTGCCCCAGTTTTGTGTCTTCATCCCATTTACTTCTGTGTCATTAGCTGGTGTCAATGTTGAACTGCTTTTTCCTTAAATCTGAGGTGATATAGGATTGCAAAACTTTCTTTTTGTTGATGTCTCTAATGTTCAAGTTAAGTCTTTAAAAACAGTATTGTGTTTCTATTGCCTGAGCCATCCGCCTTGCCACCATGAGGATCCATGAAGCATGTAACTGTTGGAGATGGTGTAGTTCTCTGGATACACTAAACCAAGCTTGTCCAACCTGCGGCCCCCAGGTTGCATGCAATCCAGGATGGCTTTGAATAAGGTCCAATACAAATTCGTAAAGTTTCTTAAAACATTATGAGATTTATTTTGTGATTTAAAAAAAAAACTCATCAGCTATCGTTAATATTAATATATTTATGTGTGGCCCAGGGAAGCCAAAAGGTTGGATACTCCATGCATTAAACACTTTAGAAATGTTTCCTAGCACAGACCTCTGTATATCTCTTTTAAAATGCTTTACTTTCATGAATAGGAAAAATAATTCATCAACTCAGTTGAAAAGTGGGAAAAGAAGATTTACAGAAATTCACAGAAGTAATAGAAGGTAAATTACAAATGTTCACATCATATGGAAAGATGCTCAACTTCTTCAATAGTAAGGCAAATTAAAACAATGGCAAATTTTTAATTTTCCTATCAGAGTATGAAAGATGATAATGATTGTTAATACCCAGTTTGGAAAAGGTGGGGGAAAAATAGACACTTCCATGCTGGGGATAGAAGAGTAAATTGGCACAACATTTTTCAAGAGCAACTGGTATTATTGATAAAAATTAGAATTTTTGTATCCTTTGAACTAGAATTTCCACATATAGAAATTTATCCTATGGAAATACACACTGGGGAAGAAATGGATATACTCACTACATTATTTATAATAGCATAAAGTTGGAACCCCCCTAACTGTCCATCAACAGGGAATTAGTTAAATAAACTACAATGATCTGGTAATCCACACAATGGAACACTGTGACTATTAAAAAAAACGATAAAGTGGGTCCATATGTACCCATCTGGGAAAAGGTCCACAATATATTCAATTGAAAAACCAAGTTGTGCATCAGTGTGTACACTCTGATTTTTTTTTTTCTTGTAAGAGTTTTCATATGCATAGACCATTTGGGGGGAAATATGTGTCTTTAGGAAGGAAGTGTTTATGGCTCATTCTCATTATTTACTTTATAGATTTTTTTCTTATTTTGATTTTTTTTTAATAAAAGGAAACTGTTTTATCTATAAAATTAGAAAATCCACAAATAATATTTAAATAAAAGTCTATTGGGGCTACCATGAAATGAGTTTAGGGAACATATGAATCTTGGTAGGCAATTATTCATTATCTTCTCTCACTGCTCAAGAGTTTTGTCTCTGGGGTTCATCTCCTCTCCATCACCCCACTGCTCCCACTCCCTGCTCCAAACCACATGGTGGGCCACGAAGTTGACAGGTACCTGTTTTCTAGCTCTTGTGGTTCAGTGGTTGGTCCTCTACTACACACATGCCTTTTGCATTTTCCCTCCTTCCAACTCCATCTGCTCAGGTCTTCCCCAAACGACTGCCCTTTCCCCTTCTTTTCCTTTCCACTATTCCAACAGTCAGCTCCTGAGCACTCACGGGTACTCTGCTCACCCCTCTTCATGGAGAGGCTCTCCTCTGCCCTGGTCCCTCTCCACTCCACTCGGTTCACGTGTACATTCTCCTGCCGGCTCCATGGCTCCTTGTCCTGCCTCACTTTCCCTTCTTCCCTTCTCCCTGGTTAGTTCTCTTCAGCCACATAGTATTCCCACTTTCTTTCTCAGTTTCACTTTACTGCAGATGTCTCCCTTGCTCCTCCAGATGCCTAATCTGCCCTCTCTCCTAAATCCCAGACTCACATTTCTGATTGCTTAGTGGATATCTCCTCTGTGATATTCCCTGCTGACTAACCTCCTGAATTCAATACACCAAACATGTAACTCGTCAACTTCTTCCCACTTCCCAATGTAGGGGAGGAAAAAGTTTTCCTCTACCCTCCTGGGGTCCCTGGGTGGGTCTGAAAATTAAATTGATAAAGACAGAGTAACAGGAAAAGATTTATTACATTTTATTAAATTGTTACACATTTTATTAATTTTTTAAAAGATTAATTTTATTGTTTTTAACAGAGAGACAGAGACAGAGAGAGACAGAGAGAAGGGAAGGGCCCAGAGCAGTCTCCATAGTTATACCTCATCAGTTTTCAACATGGTTTTGTTCCACACAGGTGGGCGGGGGCCACACAAGGCGGAAGCTGGGCTGGGGGCCTCCCACATGGGAGGCACGGCCCATCAAGCCAGGGACTGAACTGGGGGGTAAGAACTGAAATGGAGCCTCCCACATGGGAAGCACACCCCAGTTTAGCATATGGGTCTGCATGGGCTGGGGCAGGGATTTGATCCTTGAACGCTTAACCCACTGAGCCATCCCAGCTTCCCCCCACATTTCATTAAATTTTTACATGTACATGGAAGCCTTCACAAAAGAATAAAGACCCCTAAAAGTGACCATAGCAGGAAGATTTTATGCCTTTCAGACAAAGAAACAATAACTCTGTGCAGAATTGATAAGAGAGAGGGGTCCAAACCTTGGGAGTAGAAAATGGTAAAGAAATAACTAGGAACATAAGGGTTAGTTCTTACAGATTTCTTGGCCGCAAAGTCCCTGTCTCTGGTGGTAAAAATGTCTTCCTTCCCCTTCGTACAGGGATGGAACCTATCATAGAGGAGCTTTATGACTTGTTTCAGGGAAGAAGGACAATAGGGTAGGTCAAAGTGGCCTTCTTGCTTCTGACATTTTTTTCAACTTCCTTTGGCTCAAGATATTCAATATTGTAACATGCCCTAATTTGGGGTAATGTGTCCTGAACCCCATCAGTAACATCTTTACTCTTATATCGACAATGTCAATTGCATTCTTAGTACCACCCTTGGTCTTTCTTACTTCTCCTATCTAGTCAGTTGCCTGTGGCCTGGAGGACCCCATTAGACCTGGTGCCCAATCTCAGGAGAGGCCTAAGGAACAGAAAGGTGACACTCACGTTCTGATGGTTGTAAGTAAGGTAACTTACTCACGTTACCTCAGGAGAAAAGATTAATCTTAAGGATACTCTATTCATGTCATGATCAGAATGTGGCCAAGAACTGAAGGAGCTGACACAGTTCTCTGCCATGAGTATCCTGGTCACTTGCTCTCTGTGTTTCTGCATCTTTTGGTGTTCCTCCACCATTCTCCTCCTGATAACCCTTTGAGCCCGGCCTGCTATTTATCATTTCTGTTCCCACGTAACTTTAATTTATATTACATTATCGTGGTTTCTCTGGGTTCTTCTTCCATCACCAACTTTGTTTTAGCCTTATTGCTTATTACACCCTTCACTTGGCATTCTTGGTTCAAATGCCTTGGCGAGAGAATCTGGTGAGCACAGCTCATCTTTTGGATTGCCTGCCTTCGATCCAGGCATCTGCCACTGGTTCAGTCAGCTCTTCCAGTGCTAGAGAAGTAGGACTGGTGGGGGAGTAAGGCCCAAACATGGCGACTTCAAGACTGCCCATAACACAGGTGTCTTGTCAGAACAACACTGAGGGGATGGCAAGTCTGAGGCGGGGGTCTGTCCAGGCTAGGAATGGGATCCAGGGCTGTCTCTAGCTACTGCATTTGGAACCAGGAATCAGACTAAATGTAGAAATGGTCAAGAGAAAGAACCTCCTGTTGTCTGGAATCTCAGTCCTCTCACAATATTGCTTTCCCCTTCCCTCAACACAGCCTCTCACTGACACCGAGAGCATTTGCTGACATGAGATGTATGAGGGTGGACAACCTAGGAAGAAATCTGCAAACAAAGCAGTCTTAATACCAACATGAGGCTATACTGTGAATTTTATAAGGGAAAACATTGATCTTCACTTGGAAGATCACAAGTAGAGAAAAAGAAGACAGACTCAACAGAAAACTTGATACCCAGCCAGTTCAGAGGATGAAATAAGCCAGGTCATCAGGATGCTGAAATGAAAATCTAATAAAACAGCAATTGATGTAGTCAAGACTAACTGCAGGTTGAGATGTGACAATGAATTTAAAATGATTGAGTATTGATTCTCTAATGATAGTATAGCATTGACCAACGAAGAGGACACACTCTTGCCTCTCCATTTGCACTTCAAGTGAATTTCATAAATTGCCAATGGATTTGCTTTTTCTGCATTGAAGGAAATTCTCTTGGTGTGTATATGAAAATATTTAGAAAAGAAAACTTAGCTATATATCAATCTTTGTTCTATATTTAGAAGTTACTATAAAATTTATCCTTTCTTCCTCCCTCCTTCCCTTTCTTCTTTCCTTCCCTCTTTTCCTTCCTTCCTTCCTTCCTTCCTTCCTTCCTTCTTCTTTTCCTCCCTCCCTCTCTCCAATATTTATGAAATCTATTTTATATAATACAAAGCATAATGTGTACAAATATAATTTTTTACTCAATAAGCATGAGAAATACAATTACATGCAATACAAAAAAGATATCATGTATCACATGCTTATTATATGTATCAAGTACTGTTCTAAGCTCTTTCCATATGTCAATCCTCTCAACGGCCTTAAAAGGTATGTACTAATATTATCCTAAGTTGTAAAAAGTAAAATGAGGAAACTGAGGCACAAGTGGTTTAATAATTGTCTCAAGATCACAATCATGAAGCCATTGGCCTCAATGCTAGTAGGACCATCAGCAGTGTGAGCAGACCACTTTGGACAGTCACAGGATGTGCAAAGAGAGAAGCTCAGTAGGAAAAGTCTGCTTGTCAGCTCACAGCTGACCCTCTTCCCCCAGAGTGGTGTTCTGGAGGCAGAAGTTTTAGGAGGAATGAAGGACGGGGGGAGCAATTTACCACAAGTACTGTCTGAACCTTTAAATAACATGGAGGACAGCACTGGAACAGAAGTCCTGAATTTGAACCTGGCCTTTACCACTTTTTCCCTGCATGACCTTGGGCAAGACTTTTACACTTTCTTTCCATAGTTATGATTACCTAAGGAGGCATTTTTGGAAGGCAGCTATGCTCACCACTATACCACCAATGCCGCACTAAGGAGGCGTTTTTGGAAGGCAGCTATGCTCACCACTATACCACCAACGCCGCACTAAGGAGGCATTTTTAACAAAACACTGTGAAGAGCCATTCAAATGTTTGATATGAAATGGCCATGGCCAGGTGGGACATATTTGAGCAGAGCCAGCCTCTCTGGCGGTAGTGAGCCCTTGCTCTGTATTAGAAGCACAGGGCTGCATGCACAGCTCTCAACTGAAATGTGTTCAATTGGGTTGACCTGTCCCTTCAGTAAAGCTGAGTCCCAGCAAGGACGTGGGTCTAGAAGAGCCGCCCTGAGGAACACTCAAGAAGACAGAGACCAATGGCTTTTCTCAGGAGAATTTGCTCTAGGATTTTCATCATCTTTATCAGACTAGCAGCTTTTAGGCCTTTATAAGAAGTTACCAAGATAAGTCTACTTGTGGCAAGATAAAAGGGAAGAGAAGTGAGACATGAAAGGCTACATTTGGTATGATTTGATTTTCATAAAATGTCCAGAACAGGCAAATCTATAGAGACAGAAAACAGATTAGGGGTGGCCAGGGGCTGGGGGTTTGGGGAACGGGACTGCCTGCTAACGAGTATGGGTTTCTTTTGGGGTGTTGAAATGTTCTGGAATTTGATAGTGGTGATTGTTGCACAATCTTGTAAATTTACCACAAACTAGTGAATAGTATATTTAAAAGGGTGGGTTTTTGATCATATGTAAATTAAACCTCAGTTTTTAAAAGGATAAAGTTAAGAGAGGAGGCTCCCATTGCTGTGGAAGGTGTCCTCATTGTGCAAGTCTCTTTGAGTAGAGAGGAAGCCATAGGAACCCGGAGCTCCAAAGAATCTAGCCTACCGAGGGGCCTGACCGGGCCTGTGTGAGGACTGTCACAAGCAGGCCCCCAGCACAAACAGCTTACGAGAGAGAGAGGGAGGCAGGCCCCGGGCCCATTCTGCACTGGGCAAGGTCTCCAGATGACCAAAGCTACCTCGGAGGGGATGCAGGGGGATTTCTGCCTCTGAAAGCCCACCCCAGGCACACAGATGTCATCAGGAGGGGAAGCTATGGCTCAGGCTTGGCACATATTCTGTGGTTCAGTGGGATTGGGGGGTGGGGGTGGGCTCTGTGTCCCATGTCAATGTCAATCTCAAGCTGAAGAGCTGGAAGACTCCCTGACTCTTTGCACTTTGCCTTGCAGCTTACCTCAAGCACATGCACACACTTCCCTCCCTTTGCAGGAGCTTTGGGGGAAGAATTTTTTTTCTTTATAAAAAAAAAAAAATTATGTATTTATCGTGGTCTACAAACTCAGGCACACACATACAAACATCACGTTATATATTTTTTTAAATCAACTTAATTCCAACTCTAAGGTCTTATCCGGTGGGCGGGTGGGGCATTCAGTCACTACTGGCAACCACCTGCCCCAGGCAGCACCAGGATTGGGGGCATATGTGGTGCCTGGAGGAGAGTAGTGCCTCTAACCCTCCGTGAGTCAAAATCCAGGCCCGAGTGTTCCTTTGAAGTCTGGTGGCATGGGGTAGGAGTCTTGCACAGGGCAGGGACTCTCAGTCTTCTCTGCTGAGGTCTTCTCACCTCCCCAGGAAGCTGCCCTGTCATGTGACTCACATGGCCTGATCTAGCCACTAAATACTAAAGTGCAAGAGCTTTTCAAGGGCTCAGGAAACATCTGATCATTGGAATTAAGTTCATGGGCTCCAACACCCCCCAAAAAGGAGAACTGCAAAGAGGAAATAAAGAAATGTGCTCACAATGTCTAATATTGTCATCTCTCCTCACTGTTAAAATTAATATGCACAAACACTTCATTCTTCAAATTAATAGGGAAGCTAGGATGGCTCAATGGGTTAAGCGCTTGCTTTGCAGCCCTGGGGACTGAGGATTGAGTCCCAGCCCTGGCCCATGCAGACCCATATGCTGAACTGGGATGTACTTCCCATGCAGGAGGCCCCCAGCCCAGTTCCCGCCCTGCTCAGCCCCCTCCCACTTGTGTGGAATGAAACCATGTTGAGAACCGATATTGTACAACTATGGAGACGGCTCTGGGCCCTCCCCCTTATATCTCTCTCTCTCTGTCTCTGTCAAAAACAAAATAAATCTTAAAAAAATTAACATGCACAAACACGTCATTCTATTTGAATATAGTTTGTTAGTTTCTCTCACTTAGTGGGAATTTTTTAGTAGAATGATGTTTGCTGAGTGATTCTTGATCAGGAGAGAAAAAAAAAACTAGCATCACAAGGGACCAACCCTAGAACAATGAAAAGGTGATATTTATACCATACAGGGTTTCTTTTAAAAAAATTAATTAATGTTATTATTAAATGTATTGGGGTGACATTTGTTAGTAAAAATTACATAGGTTCCAGGTGTACAATTCAATAGTATCTTATGTATGCATTGCATTGTGTGCTCACCACCCATAGTCAGTTCTCCCATCACCATATATTTGGTTCCCTCCCTTCCCCCTTCCCCTCAGGTAATCAATAAACTATTAACTGTGCCCATAAGCTTTTGTTTCTTTGTTGCTTTCAGTTTTATATTCCACCTATGAGTGAAGTCATTGGTTCTTGTTTTATTCTGTTTGGCTTCTTTCGCTTAGTGTGATGATCTCAAGGTGCATCCATTTTGTCACAAATGAGACTATTTCCTCTTTTCTTACAGCTGAGTAGTATTCCACTGTGTAAATGTGCCACCGCTTCTTTATCCAGTCATCGATCAAAGGGCACCTTGGTTGTTTTCATGACTTGGCCACCATGAACAGCCATGCCTGGCTTCCTAACTCAGGGCTTCTCAAACGGTCATGTGCCTGTGAGTCAGCGGGGGGTCTAGTTCCAATGCGGTCTCATTCCATAGGTCTAGGATGGGACTGAGGTTGGGCTTTTCTAAAAAGGCTCCCAGATGAGGTAAAACTATTGCTGGTGGTCCCCAGATCACATTTTGTATAGCTAAGCTCTGCAAGGATGTCCAATCTTTTGGCTTCCCTGGGCCCCATTGGAAGAAAAGAATTGTCTTGGGCCACACTTAATATATACTAACACTAACGATAGCTGATGAGCTAAAAAAAAAATATTGCAAAAAAATCTCCAGAAAGTTGATAAATTTGTGTTGGGCCACATTCAAAGCTGTCCTGGGCCGCATGTGGCCTTCAGGCCATGTGTTGGACAAGCTCGCTCCAAAGCATACTTTCATTTATTGCTTCTTGTTCAAGACCTTCCAGTACCATCAGCTGACCCCAGGGTGAAGCCCGCATCCTCTGGCTTCATCGATATTGATACTTAGATGCTGATGCCTCTCTCTTGCTGGGGTCCCACTGAGTTCTGTGTGCAGGCAATGCTTACGCCAGCTCCAGGCCTTTGCTTGAGCTGTTTCTCGGCCTAGAATGCCCTCCCTTCTGATCTCTGCTAAGCAAGATTCCTTCTACCCTTTAGTACCCAGCTCCATCGCTGCTTCTGTGAAATCTGCCCTAAACTTGCCAGCGAGTAATGTTTCCTTCCTTCCCTGAATTCAGTTTTTGTAATCCTCAGTTTGGCTCTGCTTATATCCTCGGTCATGTCACTAGCTAACTCTTTTGAAGATGCCTGTCTTATTTCTACAACGAGGCTGCAAGGCCCTGACGGACGTTGCTAAGGTTTCCCGTTTTTTCTGCAGTCTAGACTTGGCTCTGCCATTAATTAGCCATATGATCTTAGAAAAATCACTACTTCTCTGAGCCTTGGGTCCCTCATTTGTAAAATGAGGAGTTGAACTAACTCAGAGACCGCTGAAAGCCTGTCTGACTCTTAAGTTCCTCAGTTCCATATGGTTCTGACTGCCCTACATTGCCTAGGACATGGTTGACATCCAAGAACACACCTAGTGGATTTAATTAAATTGAAATTTTAAGCAAGGAAAGGCTATATGTCCCCAGAGAGGTGGTGGATAAATGGCCCTGGGGCAATGCAACAAATCATGGCTATATGAGAGATTCATTCTTCCTGTGCTCCCCCACCTTTCAGAGGCCTTTCCCTCTGCATCTGGAATTTGCCATCTCTTCTCAGAGCTAGGTGCGTCCCTCCCTTCCTACTTTACCAAGACCATGGAGAAAATAAAAACAACGGGGGAAATGCACTCCTAGGGGTGTGAGAGAGAAGCATGAAAGGAAGGGGAGTGGGAGCCAGGGAGTGGGGGAGGGAGAGGAGGAGAGCGGAGCATGAGGTCATAATCTGGAGGGACCAGACTTTTCAGAAATCATCTGTCACAGCAACCTAGCCACCAGAAGATGTAAATAAATTAAGATGGTAATTCCATCTCAGATTTGTGGTGTTGTGAACAGCCCTTCCAAGCTTGGCTCTCACGGTGTGTGATGTCACCCACATGCCTTGATGGAATTAGAGCCCTAATTTATTTATGGTTGGGGATATGCTATTCCTTATGGCATTGCAATTGTCTCTATTTTATAGGCTGCTTGAAGCAATTTAATATGGCTGGATCCCACAGGGGATGCATACCAGCAGAAACTCAACAAGTGAGAGCTGCCTGGCTAGAGGCATCACGATGCTCACTCCTCATGGGCAGCCAGCTGCCCAGACCTGGAAGGCCTGCCAGAACACAGGGCCTCTGAGTTTTCACCTTCCTCAGGGGCATCTCCTTCAGGAAGCAGAGACCTCAAAAGTGTCATCATCAGGAGCCGTCACAGTAAGGGTAGTCTTCTCAGAGACCTGGCTGAGCCACTGTGGAAACAAACCCCCAGCAGGATCAAAGATGATCAGAGTTTGAGAGCACAATTGCTCTGTGCTTGCAGTTGAAGCAGGACTTTGTTCAAACTACTCCGCACCATGTATGGAGGGGCCTAGACCAGCAAACAGTGTGGGATAGTGTTCAGGTTTGGAGGCTGAAGCCCTGTGCACAAGCCTTGCCTCTGCCACTATCTTCGTTGCCCTGGACAATTTACTTAATGAAACCTCATTCCTCACATGTAAAATGGAAATAATATTTGCTATCTCAGAAGCTTGTTAAGACGATCACATACCAATGTAGGTAAAGTGCTTGGTAACCTCTCAGCATCGCATAGACAATAGCGCCAACCTGGGCAGGCAATGTGTAGTGACCTCACTTGTAGCACAATCCCTCCTCGGGAAGCTCTTGAACTCCCAAGAGAACCAAGTCTCAGGACAATAAAGCCACCTATTGATACCCTGCATCCCTCTACCCGTTGACCAATAATCATCATGGATACTGACTGAGTCCTCTTTTGTTGAAGTACCCAGACATTATTTTCTAAGCTACAATGCTGGCAGGCTTTAGATTTTTATGGACCAGGGATTCCTTCTCCCTTGTAACCTCTCCTCTCATCCATGTTCTGTAGGAGTAAATACACACGCTTTGCTCATTTTATGGTTTTATACATTAACTTGTTTTTCTTGAGTGTCCTATAGGCATTCATTATGTTTTGGAGCAATGTCTTTCTTTCTCTCTTTCTTTCTCTCTTTCTTTCCTTCCTTCCTTCCTTCTTTCCTTCCTTCCTTCCTTCCTTCCTTCCTTCCTTCCTTCTTTCTTTCTTTCTCTTTCTCTCTTTCTCTTTCTTTTCTTTTTTTTAAGTTTCAAGTTTCTAGAATGTTCTAGGCTAGGGTCTCATTTGAGGAAGAAATAGCTACATACAAAATGAACTGTAGTTGAGAATATATAACTTGCTATATCCTAATTCCTAAGGAACAGAGCTATTTGTATTTAGAGAAATAGTCAAATGATAAAAAAAAGGAAACAAGAAAGAAAAAAAGAGAGATACATTTTATACAATTATACATTTTAGTGTACACTGTAATTTCCTTACCTATGAAATAAATTTTCACCGAATGTCTCTGGAAGTCACATCCAGTTAATGATCTCCTGGGGCAGTGGTCGGCAAACTGCGGCTCGCTGGGGCTTGCGAGCCGCAGTTTGCCGACCACTGTGACCTGGGGGATCTATAGTTTTTTCCATCATTGGTAATACAGTACATAAGTTTCACCACTCTATAGCAGACACCATTAATTAATCCCAACTCTATTATCCTGTGCTTCAAATATTCCCTTTCCAAATCATGTTACCACACATTCAATCATCAAACTACTGTTGAATAACTATTTTTCTCTACTTAAAAAAATGTATTTTTCTACCTTCTCTGCCCCCTTAGTTTCCTCAGTGACCATTGCTATGAGGAAAATTCTATAAGAAAAATATCAAATGCAATGAGTAAAATGATTTTTGGCTGAAGCAATGAGGAGCAGCATCATGGTAGAAGTAGCACTTGAAATATTATTAAAACTGCAACACTAACAACCACTACCATGTAGCTGAGGACCTGCTATATGAAAGGTATTGTGTGTGTCATTGACCTTGCCAATCCTACCAATAATTGAAAGAGCTGCCTAAGGTCATTGAGTGCTCACCTAGGCCAAGCGGAAGAAGTAATGAGTCCACAAGGAAACTTCGGCAGACTGGCAGCCGTGTGCCTCATTCCTGCAATCTTATTATGGAAGCAAGCAGGCTCAATGCTGGGCTCATTTGTTATCTCTTCAGGAGAGCTTGGAGGATGGACAGTAATTGGATGGCCAGGTTCCTGGGTGGAAAATAATGTGTTTGTATTCTGCAAAATAATTTCCCGAGGCAGCTGTGAACATCAGGTGGCAGCTGGGGACAAATGGCAGTCTGAGATTCTGAGTGGGAAGAACTCCTGAGCCTCTCTTCTAATAACCTGAGCAGGTAGAGCGCTAACCAAGAGGATGGAGTAAAGAAATTGGAGGCTAATTCTAAACCTGATGTAACAGAATTTCAGGGCCTTCTGGGTGAGCGGGCAGAGTGAGGGGAAGGCTCACGAATGGTGTGCCAGTTTCAGAGTGGTTGTTTGAAGCGATGGCCGGTGCCCTATCTCAGGGAAGCTGAACGTAAATGGACTCACCTTTCAGTGAAGGAGATCTGAGTGGACACTTAGTGAGTGAGGGTTCTCATAGTTGGGGTATCCTCTCAATCAAGCCCATGCCTGGGCCTCAGTTCTATTTTTCAGTGAGACACTTGGATTGCATGACTGCCCAGTGTGCCTTCCAACTAGAAATTGTGTCCTTCCTCAGAAGACACAGGAAGCGTTTTGTCTACAGGAACTTAGAGTCGATACAAACAGGCTCAGGCAGAACGCACCAGTGTGCAAATGCGTTGCCTGGGCAATGAACGTGGAGAGGAGGGGGTAAGCTGGGAGGCCAGCTAATGTCTGGGGAAACTCAGAGCTAGGGGCTGGGGGCCTAGGCTGAGCGACCCGAAGCTTCTGATTGGAATGAAGGTCAGATGGTGGCTCTGGTGGTGACGCTCTTTCCCAGGCTCTCAGCTGCTGAGGCCTCTCTCTAACCTCACAGTAGGGCCAGGGGCCCAGGTCAGGAGCTGTGGCCTCAGAGACCCTGCTCCTTGTAAGTTCTGTGGCACCCCTGCCTCTTTGGGCCACAGAGACACTAACTTGTGGGCCCTGAGAGGCGGCTCAGCCCGCATCTTGAACTCATTTTCCAGCACGAGGGGGTCTGGCTTTATGTCACAGTCCCAGGCACGTGTTTACTCAGCTTCTCTGCTCCCCAGCCCAAGGAAAGATAACTGAACTTGATGGATAACCACTAATTGGATCATTACCTTCATTTTGAAATGATTGCCCCTAGCCCCTGGGGGCATGCGTTCCAAGCTAGGGCCCCCAATCTGGCCCAAGGCAGGCTGTGGAGCAGAGGACAGCTCCATCAGCTCAGACCCTGGCAGGACTGTGACCCCACAAGGGCTCACAGCTGTGCTCTTGCCAAACTGTACCCTGCACACAATCCCGGTCACTATGTGCCTTGCTCCAGTGGACACGTCCCCTGGAGAGCTCTCTCATTCTGGTTCCAGGTGCTGTCAGGGAAGGCAGGTCCCTACACCCTTTCACTCTGCCTTTCTGAGGACTCCCTCCCTCAGTGCCTCACGCCCCAGTTCTTATCGGTACCTTCCCACACAGAGAGCAGGGTCCTTGGAGGAAGGTCCACCCCTCTTCTGTCAGGTGCCCCTTGGGTTGCTGGCACTGGGCTGGGCACACCGGCGAGGCTTTTTGGTTGATGGATGATATGGGGCAGGAGGAACAGGCCGGAAGGGAGGGTGATTGATTCCAGCTGAGGAAGGGGGGAGGCAGGGCCAGCTGAGGCGAATGGATGCTGGGAGGGTGGGGCACGAGGGTCAGTAGCTCTGAAAGAGCCCCCACCCCTCTGCTCTGGTGGCTCCCACCTGGGAGCCTGGGTTGAAAAAGGTAGTTTACAGAAGGAATCCCTCTGAGAGTGATTAAATAAATGACAGTAACTCCTGAGATGAAATATGACAGCCATTAAAAATGCTTAGAAGACTATTTAATGATGTAGGGAAATTTTTATACTAAACGGTTGGAAAAAAACCAAGTTACAAAAGATAATTTATGATATGATTCCAATAAAAAAATATTAAAACATGCATTTGGGGCAATGGTGGCTGACATGCACCGGGCCCTTCCGGAACGCCCTGCATTGTGCTCTGGGCCTTTCCTGGGCCATCCTGCCCAGTCTCCTTATCGGTCCCAGGAGCTAGACCCCCCGCTCTTGTTACATAGCCCTATTTTATACATGTGGAAACTGAGGCACAGCAGTGGAGTGACTCCCACCTTTTCTAGCGTGAATCCTTTGGAGTGCTCAGTTTCTGGTATTGCCTGGAGGATCCTCACACAGGGGAAATCAGGTCTATAGAATCTATAGAGAGATGCTGAGGATCTGTTACGTGGAAGATGGATCAGCTGTGCTTCTTGAGGCCCGAGGTTGGGGACAGGGAGGCAGACGGCGGCTGACAACAGGGCAGAATGACTTCCTGATTGCGTCTGGGCAGGAGGAAGCCTGCGTCCTGGAACCAGGAATGGGTGGGGGAGGGGCTTTCACACTGGGATGACCTTGAGGAAGGCCAGCCTGGGAGTGAAAGCTGGGGCTTTCTCTGGTCAGGAGCCTGGGCAGAGACTCCAGGGGTTCAAGAGCTGCCGCTTCCCCCCAAGTAGGGACTGAACGTTTGGATTCTCCCCAGCATGTAAATTGAAACGCTGTTCCACAATGTGATGGCATTAGGAGATGGGGCCTTTGGAAGATGATTTGAATTAGATGAGGCCATCAGGGTGGGGACCTCACTAATGGCAGTAGTGCCCTTAGAAGAGTCAAGGGAGAGCTTGCTTCTGCTCTCACCCCTTCTGCCTCGGGAGGGTACGAGAAACCAGCTGTCTGCATCCCAGAAGGGGGCCCTCACTAAGAACCCCAGCGTGTGGGCACCCTCGGCTCGGACTTGTAGCCGGGAGAACTGGGAGAAACACATTCTGTGGGTAAGCCCCCGAGTGTCCGGCCCTTCCCTACAGCAGCCCGAGCTGACGAAGACCCCTCCCTGGGAGATGGGTGCCCTATCTTACCAGCACTCTTCCAGATTCCCCGAAGGGACTACAGACCACAGCCCTCCGTCTAGCCCTCTCTGTCACTCAAACACACACGTGCTCCATGTGCTCAAGGCCCTGGAGCCCAAGATCAAGTTTTTCAACATTTCCGACATTGGTGTGCCAGGGCAAACTAGGGCAGCGAAACTGAACATTCTAGAAAAGGTCATGCTGGTCCAGTAACAGCGTTATCTGGCAGCAAAAGGCTTGGGGTAGGGAGACTGAGTCTCTTCTTGCCTTCTGTGGCCTGAGATGTGGAGTAAATCTGGCCACTCTGGGCCTGCAAGGACTGAGAGGTATGTGTGTACTAGGTGGGGGTGGGGACACGTCATCTGACTGAGACACTCAGAGTCTACTTACAGTTTTCTAGGCAGCATCCTGACCTTTGAAAAGGACCATTGGGATGAGAAGGTCAAGCTGACACCCCTTTGTCTCACAGTGCCCAGTGGTGTTGATGGTAGTGTTTGGTAATCAATCAATCAACCTCTCCTTATTGCCTAATAATCGTGTATCCAGCCTTGCATGTGCATGTGTGTGTGTGGATGGGCACACACATATGCTTGTGTGTGCACTTAAGGGGGTAAGGCATAAAGAGCAGGCATGACCCCCACCCTGGGTGTCAGACAAACCCGGGAGGACACCATTCACAGTAAACCTGTAACTGGACAATGCTCTATGATGAGTCAAGGGAGACAAGAGTGCTTGTTTGCCTGGAAGATTCGAGCATGAAGCAGTGTGTGCCTGCTGTCCCCTACAACTTCTATACTTAGTGAAATACCCCCTGTACCCTGTGTTTTAAAGGAAGTCATGGCATGCTCTCAGATGTGGAAAGATTTGATACGAAACTAGGAGCAAGCTTGAACCCTGGGCAAACTGGTCAACTCCTCCAGCTGAATCTTTCTCCCACATCCTCTCCTTTTCTCTCCTTTCCCCCCAACTCCCCTCGATTTAAATTGCAAGGAAAGTCTCCTCTTATTCTTCCCCACACATAGCAGTGTTGTTATTTCTGAGGGGAAGTGGGACGGCATGGACAGGTACAGAGCAGCTCACGTGACAGGGCCTTGTGCTGAGCACTGCTTGGGGGAGGAAAGGTGAGACCTGGCCTTCATCCTGATGGAGCTCATGAGGGACCCTGCAGAGCCACAAGAGGGGGCATCAAGGGCAGCACTGAGGCTTCCTGCCCAGGTGGCCTTGGGTGCTATGAGCAGAGGCAAGGAGCACGAGTGACAAGGAAGGAGGACAAGGGGCGATCGGGGGGAGCGGGGGGTCGGTGTCTGCCTAGCCTGACTTTGAAGAATTTTGATAGAAAATTTGATAGCACTGTCTAAGCTCCGGGGAGGCTCGGCCTTTCTCCCTGACCCTCACCCAGTCTGGCAAGGGGGCATGTGGCCTGACATCCAACTCATCCTGTGCTCTCCCTTGCCCCACCTGTCCCAGAAATCTGACCTCCTCCCCTGGACTTCTCTGTTCTTTACTCCCGGGCTCCATGGGAAGCATCCAGAGTGCTGTGCTCACAGCTGTCTACCCAGGCTGTGCAGAAAGCTTGGACAAGAGCACTGTTAACTAAACGGATTCGAGCGAGTTATAAAGGCACGCATCTGGTGCATGAGGGAATCCCAGCCTTAGGCCTTGAAAATCATGGCTTCTGGCTGGGACTCCGCTGCTTCTTGTGGAGAAACTCATTTGTTTCTCTGAGCCTCCATTCCCTCAACTGTGAAGTGGAGATGACAAAATAAAGAAGGAATGACAAAGAATTTGAAACTGCTTTGTAAACTGCAAAGCACGCTATAACCATCAAGTCTCGCTCATCTCAGCCTCTTCACAGTCCTGTGAATGCCTCACACCCATTTGTGCCTCTGAGTCTTCACTCAAGGTCTCTTCGTTCACTTGCAAATCCCTCTGTGTTGTTAGGATTAGATTTGGGTACATGTAACAGAAAACCCAAGGCAACAGGTATGTTTCTCTCTCATGTAATAGTCTGCAGGCAATCCAGGGCCGGTGACTTGGGTTGTTGTTCCGCTATGCCTGGTTGCCATTTCCAAGGTCACCTTATGACCCAAAGTAGCTGCTGGAGCTCCAGCATACCTCCACAGTTCAGCAAAGAGGGATAAAGAGAGAGCAGACTTCCTGTCTTGAAAGACACTGTCTGGGAGTTGCATGTGCCACTTTTTACATAAACCATTGCTCAGAACTTAATCACATGGTCACACCTATCTTCTGGAAAAACGGGTAAATGTGGTTTTTATTCTGGGTGCTCCTGTAACCAGCTAAAACTCAGGATTCTGTCATCATTGAAGAAGGAGTGAAGTAGGAGAGAAGACTATTTAGGGTAAACTAGCATCTCTACGATTTTCTTCATTTTTTCCTCCGTGGATCCATCTTTCATTCTTCAAGACCAAGTCAAGTTCACCTGCAAAATAAGGAGTTTGTCTTATGAGGAAGATACTTCGCTGGTCTGTAGGCAGCATGAGCTAAAGTGTTACATGAATCATCTCATTTACCCTGCACCCCGGCCCTGTGCGCAAGGCACGGTCACTGCCTCGGTGTTATGATGAGGACAGGTGGCTCAGCGAGCTGTCACAATGTCATAGTTTCGGTTGCCTGGGAAGCAAACTCTGAGATGGAGTGTAGCAATTAGTGGGCAGGATGTGCAGCAGGGTACTTTTGGGGCTTCATCCTATGGAAGGGAGGGAGGGGTTGGCAGCAGGACGAGGAAAGAGGGACAAGTTGGGCTGCAGTAGAGTTTCCATAAAGGTCTCAGCTGGCTCCCTGGGGAGCTCTGGAGCTGGGATAGCCCTGTAGTCCTGTTTCAAGTCATCACTGGGGTAGGGGGGACAGGCCTTTAGACCCCAACGCTGGTCACTTATTGCACACTAGCTGCCCCCCGGAAGAGGGCCTGACTGAGCAGGACCAGTCTCTTCGGCTGAGGCAGCTCTTGAGGAGGCTGATCGCTGAGGGCTCCCTGTTGGCAGGAGTCCCAGTGTCTCCAGCGTAAGTCCTTCCTTCTCGAAGCAGGGTCCTGGACGGATCACAGTCCCCCACATCAAGTTCCATGCCTAAGCTTGCACTAGGTAGCCAGTGACGGAGGCGGGGCTCATACCAGGACATGCGACTCCAGCAGTCTGGCTCTCGCAGTTCAATGGTTTGCTCCAAGTTGTAGCTAGAAGGCCATGCGCACCATTCAGGCACCCTCCTCCGTACTCTGAATCGGTTTGCTGAATTGCCACCTGTGGGTCTCATCTGGTGCCTCCTCCTGGAAGCTTGGCCTCCGCGTTTCCCAGGCCCCGTGGTCTTCTCTGCACAAACCCTGGCAATTCTTGGCTGGACTATCTTGTCTCAATCAAAGTCATGCTTGGTTGATAACTTAGGGGCTCAGCCCTTTTCCTGCCAGCTGGAATGGGATTCTGAAGACGAATCCTGCCCCAGCAGAGTTAGAGGCTGCTTGGAGAGCCAAGGCTACCAGCTGTGGATGCACAGGGGCTGTGGCAGGAGAGGGGGACTGAGCACTGCACTGGGAGTCCTGTGTCAGCGCTCTCACTCTCAGAGAAAGGAAAGGCCGACTCAGGCCGGATCGGAAGACCTGTGCCCACTCCTCCTCTACCCCTCGTACCCACCGTAGTGTCTTGGAGGCTGGGTCCAGACTCCCCTTCCTCTTTTGGCAGCCATCAGGTGCTCAGTAAGCGGGAAGGACTTTAGATCCACTTCTCGTCTCAGGGATGAGGAAACAGGCCCCGAAGGCCGCATGGCCTGCTCCAGGCGGCATAGCGGGTGGAGGGCCTGTTTCCCGATTCCTGGCCTCGTCCACCCTCCCGGGCTGCACCTGCTCCATGAGGGCAGAAGGGCCGGATGCAGACCTCAGGCTGGCCCCTGCCTGCTGGCATCCTCAGCAAAGTAACCAGGACCGCCACTGTCACAACCAAGAGAGAAACAGAACATCAGGCCGGGGTGAGCAGGGAACGCCCCGTGAGGCTCTAGCGTGGCTTTCTATCAGGCCCAGCTGCCTCCCGGCTAGTGCAGGGGGCGAAAGCGGGTGGGGAGGAGCGAGTACAAACGTTCTTTCTATTTCGGGCTTCACCTGGGACCGCAGACAATGGCCCGTCGGCCAAGAAGATTTAGGAGTGGTTCTGCAGGAAGCCACAGTGTAATAAGCTTTAGATCAATTGCTCAACATGCGAGAGCTTTTGCCCACCGCCCCAGAGAGGTTCCCTCACACACTGTAACCTGTATCTCCCCCCTGAACCATCTCCGCTCTACGAAGCAATAAAACAGTCTGGCCTCAGTTCCCGAACGTCTTTGAAGTCCTGGAGAGGCTCATAAATAAGGTAGGTACTTTGGAAGGGGGTGTTCATTTGGAGGGATCCCCATACAACTCTTTCAGAGTCACATTGATTTGTAGCTGCCTCTAAGTCAATTTCCTGGGGCTCATAAATCTTGATTGGAGCAAAACTAAAATGTCATCAATATTTATTTGATGCATTTCTTACCACTCCGTAGGAAAGGAAGAGGGAAAAAAAAAAAAAAAAAGGCAGCTTTCTTCTCTGCCACCCCGGAGCAGGCATGGCACTTGGACATTCTCCGCTCCTCACAGACCATTTCGTCGTGAACCATAAACCCCCGGTAACAAATGTTCCATTTCATGGTCAGCAAGAGTGGTAACTGTCACTGGAGAAATAAAATTGAGTTATTGTTTCCAGTTTCAAAAGGACGGCAACAAGTATAAACACACACACACACACACACACACACACACAACTGTATGTGATCCCTGTCCTCTTCCCCTCAGACACCTGCAGCCATCTAATGTTTCACTGAATCCTGCCACATAAATGCATAGCTTCACTCACTAATCCATATGGCTCCAGAGACCACTGTTACATGAGAACTTAAACTGATGGGGCCAGGCAGTCCAGGGCAGCTTAATCTTTTTTAATTCAAATCGACTGAGTCCCATGTGGCTGGGAGATGATACCCTATATGCTGCAATCAGACTGACCTAGACTCCTCCTGCTCTAAATGATTAACGAAACTGCCTCGAGTTGGTTTCTATGGTGATTGGAAACCTGACCCGGACAGAGGAATCTGCCATTCATGGTGAACGGAACAGAAAGGGGGCACCAGGGACCCAGGCCGCTGGTGGGGAAGAGATGTCCAAATGGTTCCAGTTCCTCTCCCAGGACTGCTGCGGCCGCAGAAAGCTGAGGGTGGGGACAGGAGGGCCGGGACAGGAGGGCCATGGCCCTCTTTGGGAAGGTTTTACTCAACCACACATCAGAGTTATTCTTTTTTCCTCCTCCAAGCATCTAAAAACTCTTAGGTATTCATTCCTGAAGCCACTGACTAAAGAATTGATGGGGAGATAGCAGATAGCTTATCCTAAAATAAATATGGGAATAAATAAAACAAAACTGTGAAATCTTGGATTCCTTCTTCAGATTGAATGGTTTTGCCCTTGTTGAAGATTAGGAAACCAGCGGAGGACCTCACATTACCTGTTTACCCTCTTTGGTCCTGTGTGGTTTTATTTGTTTTTGTTCCTCATATGAAATAGGTCATATGTGGGCTTCACTTGGCGATACTTGGCTGTCAGACCCAGCAGAGGCTGGCGGTGTGGGACAGAGGGGAAATTACTCATAGGGAAGCAAGGGGAACAAATGGTTAGTGCCCATGGGCACCTGCTGCTGTCCGCCTGGCTGAACAGTTACATCCAATTCCAGGATGAAGTCCATCCTAGCTTTCCTGTCAAAGCCCCCAAACCCTGGCCAGGTGTCCCAGCTTTGTGAAATCCTGAATCTTTAGTGAGGTCCAGCAGGGAACACCAAATAACCGCTCTTTTCATTTTAAAACCTAAGGCTGAATCCAATGTGGCCCTTGATAGAGGGATAATGACTATGAACACTGGTGGGAACATCATTCTTCCTCTATTGCCCACCTACCTTCCTTCACATAGTCACCAGCCACCTCTTTAAACACACTGTCCCCTGCCTCTGAAGCTTAGATGCTCTGTTCCCTATGGAGAAAACAAAACAAAACCCAAACTTTAATAAGACATGCAGGGCTCTCCAAAGTTCTTTCCCACCCCCGCCCCAGCTCTGTCTCCCATTCCTGCCTTCCAGCCAGTCTCTGAATGTTGTGCATGATTGTACCACTCTCTGCCTTTGCTTTGCTGTCCTCTCTGTCCTCCCCAACTCCATATGTTAGAACAATCATCTCTGTTACCCCAAGACCCAGCTCAAATGCCACCTCACTGCATGGGTACCCCAGTTCCTCAGTCACAGGCTGCCCTTCCCCCTGTTGTGCCTGTTATAATAGTGTGTCCCAAGCTCTGCCTTGTGTGATGGGACATCTTGCTCTCAGTCACAGGGCTTGGTACAGGGTGTGTCCTCAATCCATGTTTGTTCCATTGAATTCCTTCTTCCAACCCTACTCCTCGGTCCCTGGCTCCACTGACTGCTAGTTGGGCCATCTGTTCTTCCAACAGTACCTGCTAGTAGTCGCTGGGTGAACAAAGGGGTCAGGACCTTGTGGTTTAGCAAACACTCGGGAATACTGGGAAAGCAACCAGTAATTGCTCTAGATCAGCTCTAAGCCATTCTTCTGACCAAGGTGGAGCTGATCTGGCCTAAGTTTCTCCAAACTGAAACCCTCCTGCTGAAGGCTTGAGCTGGTCCCAAGCAGGCTGAGTGCCATTGAGAGGGTCTGTCTGAGCCCAGCCTCTTGCCCTGGCCGCTTATGGTGATTTGGCTACAATGGTGTGCACCCGCCAGGCCACGCCCTCCTCTGCCCTTGGCGGGGAGGTGGGGTGGGGGTGGGGGTGGGAGGTGGAGGACCTGAATAAGAACGGACCTCAGCCAGCCTCTCGCCATCCAGTTAGACATTTTCACAAGCTACCCACTGGTGAGCGATCCTCCGGCCTTATCTGACTCTGCCATGGAGGGAGGTATCATGTGTGCCTGTTTTGTTCTCTGGGGACACAGGTGGCAAAACTTAGGTGTGGGGCCTTGGCAGGGAGGCAATGGTATCCAGATATTTGGGTGAACAGAGACAGGGTGACTGCTTCCTCTGGCAAGTGATTAACCTGAGTGAGTTGTGTCTCCAGCACCATCTCCATTTCACCCAGTACTACCTCCCCTAATCTCTTGTCTGGAACCCGCATGCATAGAGCTCAGACAGACAGTCCTGTCCCGCCTCTGCTTCCTCTTTTGTTGAATGGACAGGGTCAGAATCCCTGAGTCTATCGCATTCAGTAAAGTAAAGAATCTCTCTCCCCAGGCCTTCGGATCCCCCTTGCATTGCCCCATCCAACCAAAATGTACTGGTCATGGCTGTACACTTGTTAAAATGACATTTAATTTTGAGGGCATCAGGAAAAGTCCCACTGCCTTCCGTCCAGAAGGTTCTTCCCTGGCTGACGTGAGGGCTCTACCTCTCTGTCCGCCTGGGCCAGGCCAGGCAGATGGGGGGTGGCGGGGCAGGCAGGAGAACTTGGGGACTGAGTCAGCCCCTGAGGCGAGGAATGTGAGACACGCAGGAGACATGGCGAGAGGGAAGAGAAGTCATGAATATTTAGACGAGTGGGAGAGTAGAATTCAATGTGACACTGATACTCAGGAGGATTGGATTGATAGCAATAATCTAAAATTAGAAGCAGTCTGTCAAGGGAGTTTAGAGCTCAGCCTCTAGAGACAGGCTGGGATAAACCTGAATTTGCCGCTTACCAGCTAGGTGACCTTGGGCAAGTAACTTAACCTCTCTGTGCCCCCAGCGTCCTCACTGTGAAGTGGAGATAATAAAGTACTTCCTCTATGGGATTGTTGTGATGATTAGGTGAGTCCATGGGGCCGTCCTTGACACATAGTACATATTAGTTGTAGCTATAATTGAATAAAGGTCAACATGGTGTCCTTAGAGGCTATTTGGATCTTTCTTTTATTCCTGATTTCCAAATTCCTCCCCCCTGCCTCCCCCCACCCCCACCTTAATTTATTTTGGAGGAAAGGAGGGTCTAGGCCAACACTGTCCAACAGAAATACAATGCAAAACACACATGAAATTTAAAAATGTCTAGAAGCCACACTAAAAATTAAAAATTAATTTTACTCATGTGTATCACTGAACCCAATTCAGCTAAAAAATTATTCTTTCAACATGTAACCGACATAAAAAATTGTGAAAGGCACTTCACATGTTTCTGCATACTCACCTTTGCAATCCAGTGTATATTTTACACTTACAGGGCATCTCAGTTCAGGCACTAGCTTGTCATCTGGAATACTGACTTGATCATTTTTAGATCTCTCCAAACTGATAGTTGAAAAGTAGCTCCACGTACCCAAGTTGTTCCAAGCCACTCGATTCAGCTTCCCAATAACTGAATCCACTATCCATTTGTAAATTAAAATTAATTAAAATGAAATAAATATTCAATTTCTCAGGTGTGCTGGTCACACTTCTGGTGCTCAGTAGCCACTTGTAGCTACTGTATTGGGCAGTGGAGATCTGGCACTTGCTATGGAGAGAAATTAAGCTGAAAAAAAAAAAAAGGCATCTGGCTACAGGCACCTCGAGCACAAGGAATTTACCAGGACCGAGAATCTGCGACATCCTGCGCTTGTTCCGAGTGGTGGTGGGTGGGTGATAGGGTGGTGTGGGGACTGGGGTGAACTGGGAATTCTCTTTACTCCTTTGAGAACTGATGCATGCCAGTCCCACCATCTACCGCTGCCCTTGGTGCCAGGGATGCCTTGTGAGTTGGTGCTCTGGACTGCATTGTGGTTAAAAGAATCTGCCACCTTCTAGTCTCTAGCTTCCTATGACTTCCGGGGGACAGTGGACTCTGAAATGTGACCCCCCCCCCTTCCCCCAGCCCTGCCTGGACACCAGCCTGGCACAATAATCAGAGGAAAGCTCCAGTTCAATAATGCGGCTGATGAGTGCCCACTGTGGGCTGTTGGGATCTGGTCGTGTGCTTGACAGGGAAGGCTCTCCGGGGTCCTTGATGGCAGGGCCTCAGCCCCCCAGCCTCCCAGGAAAGGCTGACCTGGGGCTTTGATGGCAGGGCCTCAGCACCCCCAACCTCCCTCAAGAGATAGAAACTAGATGCATACGTGCTGTTTTGCATGATGGTTTGAGAGCTGACAATTTGTAACAGTGTTTTAGAAAGCTAGAAACAAAAAAAGGCTTACAAAGAAATGGCTATGTGGCTATATGCTTGAGATAAAGATGCCCTTAAACTAGGCTTAGCTAAGATAAACAATGTCTGATGTTCTCTTGTAATGACGCACATGTATACTATAAAAGATAACTAATAAAGCTATTCAGGGAGGATCCTACTGAGGACAGTCGGCAGATCATTGGGTCTGTCTTTAATTCCTACCGCTTGAACTCAGGAAATTCGTTCAGCCAGGCTGGTCCTGGTACAGTGGGCTAGACCCCACACTTCTGGCTGGGATGCAGCTTAATGGGGACAGCCAGCACCACTTGGCAGACTAGAACTTCCAGCTCCCTATTGCCTCTGGCTGTGTCAGAAGACTGTGGCTTCCCCCTGTCCACTGCATCTTGGCTTTGCCTTGTCCCCTACTCCACCCTATGCCCTCAACAACTCCCCTCCCCTCAACATCACCTTCTTACTATCCTCACCATAAGCCTTGTGATGCATTTTGGCTCTGGATCAGTGCCAATTTTATTTTCCTTTTCTTGAATGACCTTCTGATTCCTATTCCTCACTACTCACCCTGATCCTATCTGCTGTCAAGGTTCTCCTTCTCCAAGCAGTCTTCTAACCCATGGGATCTCCTTTTCCTGCATCCACAGCTCTCACTGTCTACACCCTGGTGCTGGTGGGTGGCTTAGAGCTGCATGCATGGCAGGTAGCATTATTTAATGTCTCAAGTTCATGCTTTGTCTCACAGTGAAAGAGCTGGACTGTGACTCATGCTTTTGTGCATCTTACATTCTCTCCCATTCCACGCTGTGCTCCTTGCCTCTCTGCAGCACCTGGACACACCGGAGGCATTCCAGAAATTCCTGTTGATGGATGGATATCCTAGTCAGAAGGTCAGCCTGCATTAAAGCTTGAGAGCCTGTTCTACCTGGGCAATAAGGTATCCACCAAGGATCTACTATGTCCCCTGTTACGTCTTATAAAGCACAGGCCATTGTTGAAATATTTATGGGAAAATTAATTGCCCCGGATCCAGCCTTCATTGAGTCTCTGACACTGGGATGCTCTTTCTACGAATCTGATTAGAGAAAACAGAAGGCTCTACTCCCTTAATCAAATCTTTATTCACTTATGGAACTATTTTGCCATCAAGCAAATGAATAGTAAGAGCGATAGTAGTAGGGGGACCACTAACATGTATAAACAACTTAGTGAATATCATCTGCCAGACACTGTGCCAGGTGCTTCACATGAATCATTTCATTTAATTCCTGCAACGACCCACCAGGGTCGGTGGCATTAGGGGGCCTAGCATGAGTGGAGGGGGGCAAGAACTGATTGGAATGGGCAGCCTGGCTCCCAGCTCCCGTCTACCTGATTGTGGGCAAGAGCATGTTAACCTAGCTGTAAAGTGGAGGTGATAACTGTAAATTCTTGGGAGGACTGGAGAGATGATGTTTGTCAAGTGCTTAGAAATGCACATCCTACATTTTCAAAATGTTTCAAAATTATCATTAGTCCCCATTTTATAGATGGGGAAACTGACTTACAGAGCAATTAAAGTAGGTCACTCCAAGTCACAGAGTTTGCAAGTGAAGTGCTAAGATTTGAACCTGGGTTGACCTCATCATCCTTGCTGTAGTCACTACACAACGATAAGTACAAATGTCTTCGTCTTCTTTGCCCCAGGCCCTCCCTGTGCTGGACAGCCAGTTATCTCATTTAATTTTCCCAATAATTCTGGGAAATGAAGTGTTCTCATTTGGGAGCTGGGCTAATATTGGCAGAGGACGGTCCATTCGGGGTGAGAGAGGGCTGCCCCCACAGATCCATC
Source organism: Craseonycteris thonglongyai (assembly GCA_004027555.1). NCBI lineage: Eukaryota > Metazoa > Chordata > Mammalia > Chiroptera > Craseonycteridae > Craseonycteris > Craseonycteris thonglongyai. The sequence goes on from PVKE010006145.1 coordinate 29,112, forward strand.
ATGGAGTATGGTGCCAGAAGGGGGGGCCATAGCCTCCGTGGGAAGGACCCAGTCTCAGGGGTTACATAGGCGGGGCGTTACCAATTCTTTAGTTTTCCTGAATAGAAGTTCCACCTAAACCAGCTATAAACTTGGCAAGAACATGTTTTTGGTTTTTTTTGTCTGTTTTGTTCACCACTGTGTGCTAGAACTCACACAGTATCTGACATAGAATTGGTGCTTAATACATATTTATTAAATACATGGAAAGTGAGCTCTAAATTATGCCCCAGGCAAAACAAAAGCAAGCAAGCAAGCAAACAAACAAACAAAAAGACAATGCATGCAAAGTCCCAGAGGCTTAAGAGAGGGCTGCCCGTGGGGGAGTTTAGTCTCTCTAAACAGGGTAGCAGTTCATCTAAGGGCTTGGGATGGAAACCCTAGGGAATAACGAAGAGGGCTTGTCTTGGCACCCCTCAGGCACAGGTGGGATGAGAACAGAAGACAGACAGAGGGGAGCCACAGGTAGGTGGCAAAGAAGCTAACCTTCAGCTCCAATGATACAATGCCAATGAAAAGTTCAGGGAAGCAGAGGAGGTACTCACTGTCGAGGGTGTAAGTGTCAAGTGCATGTGAAGACACACGTTCTTTAGGAGAGGCATTGGCTGAGAGGAAATTCATCTCGATAAATGTTTTGTGATTGCTCCCTGGAAAATGGTAACACTTAGAAAGGAGTTAGAGGCCAGGCTTTGCAAAGCAGCTACAGGTGATTGTTGGTCCTGGAGAAGTTGAGTTTGGATCCCACGGGGCATTTACCTGACCCTGGGTCTCTGAGTAAGCAGCCTTTTCTCTGTACCCCCCTTTCTTGGTTGTATATGTCTTCTTCGAATTATCAGCTGTCAGCTTAACGCTAACTTCTCCAGGTTGCTATATGACACCCCAAGCCCTTCCATCTCCCATTGCCTACCTGCAGACTTCACATGTCACAGGCCAACGAAAAATACTTGTTAAAATGCCCACGTTCACGAGCACATTGCCAAAGGTCTGAGGCAAATTTTGTTCAATATAGAAGAGAGATCTGCAGCTCAGTTGTCATCTGTAAAATTATCGGATTAAGTTAGTATATAGAATAAATAATTTAGTCAAATGGTTCAAAAACCAAAAAATATACGAAGACATACAGTGGTGTCAGATTCCCACCTGGTCCCTTTGTGTGTTTATGCCCTTCCCCCTCAAAAACAAAAGCAAGCCAGGTACCACTGTTATCAGCTTTTTTTTTTTTTTTAACATACTTTCAGAGATTTCTAAACACACATCCAAGTAATTTTTTTTTTTTTTAAGATTTATTTTTATTGATTTTTGACAGAGACAGAAAGAAGGGGGAGGGCCCAAAGCAGTCTCCACAGTTGACATTAGTTTTCCATACAGTTTCACTCCACAGGTGGGCACAGGGCTGCCCAGGGCAGGAACTGGGCCGGGAGCCTCCCACATAGGTCCTGGCAAGAACTGAACTGGGGCACACCCCAGCTCAGCATATGGGTCCGCATGGGCGGGGGCCGGGACTTGATCTTTCGTCCCCGGGGCTTCAAAGCGAGCGCTTAACCCGCTGAGCCATCCCAGCTTCCCCAAGTAATATTTTTTAAATACAAGTTTTATCATTTTATATACACTGTCCTTCACTTTGCTTTTTCCCCACTTAACAACAGGTTTGTAGAATCTTTCTCTGTTCGTACATAAAGACCTTACTCATTTTATTTTAATGTTGTATGGCATTCATTTTACAGATGCACTGCGATTTATTCAACCACTACCCTGTTGATAGACATTTGAGTATGCATTTAAGTTTTTCCCAGTCTTGTACTATTACAAGCAGTACTGTAATGAATACTTTGATATTCAGGTAAGAATAAAAGTTCTCCTAGGGAAAGCTGGGATGGCTCAGTGGGTTAAGCGCTCACTTTGCAGTCCTGGGGACCGAGGATTGAATCCTGGCCCCGGCCCCGGCCCATGTGGACCCATATGCTGAACTGGGGAGTGCCCCTAGTTCAGTTCTCACTGGGGCGAGACCCCGGCCCAGTTCCTGCCCTGTGCAGCCCCGCCCACCTGTGGAATGAAACTGTGTGGAAAAACCGATGACGTGCAGCTATGGAGACTGTTCTGGGCCCTCCCCCTTCTCTCTGTCTCTGTCTCTGTATCTCTCTCTCTCTCTCTCTCTCTCTCAAAAACAACAAAAAGAAATCTTTAAGAAAAAAAAAAAGTTCTCCTAGAAGTCTTACTATAAAAATATCACACACACTCCTTACAATTTAGAGAGAACTTTTTAAAAAGAAAATTAAACATTTTGAGCTAATTGCAGATTCGTACACAGTGATAAGAAATAGTACAGAGCGATTCCATGTACACTTCACCTAGCTTCCCCTAACTGGGTACAAATCATGGCACGATAGCATAAAGAGGAAATTAACATTGATGCAATCAGCTCATGTGATTCAGATTTCACCAGGGTTACGTGTTTAATTGCACAAAGTTTTATCACCTGTGTAGGCTTGTGTATCCACCACCAGAGTCAAGATACAGAGCAGTTTCAACACCATAAGGATCCCTTCTTCTGGCCTTTTATGACCAACCCACCCCATCCCCTGCCCACTGCCCACTGCTCACCCTCACTCAGGCCCTAACCCTTGGCAATCCGGCAACTTTGGCAATCTGTTCAATTTCTTTATACCGGTACTTTTGTAATTTCAAAATGTTGTATTAATGGAATCATATTCTAGAGTATATGATACCTTTTGGAACTGACTTTTAAAAATCAGCATAGTCTTCTTGGGATGCATCCAGATTGTTGCATATATCTGTATATATATATATTTTTTCTTTTAATTGGGAAGTAGCATTCCATGGTATGGCTGTACCACTGTTTAAGGATAACCGGGTTGCTTCCAGTGGTTGGCAATTAGGAATAAATCTGCTATGAACACTCCTGTACAACTTTTTGTGTAAACTTAAGTTCCAGTCTTCTGGGATAAATGTCCATTGGTACAATTAATTGCTGGATCAAATGGTAGTTACATGTTTAGTTTCATAGAAAGTGCCAAACTTTTCCAGAATGGCTGTACTATTTTATATTTCCCCTAGCAATGAATGAGTGATTTGCATCCTTGCCAACATTTAGTGCTGTCACTATTCTTTTATTTTAGCCTGATAGGTGTATACAGTGCTTTTTAAATTCTTCACAACCATCTTCCAGCTTTAAGTCCTCTGACTATAAATCTACTTGTCGATAATAATATAGTAGCAGTTGCCTTTTACTAAGCCCACAGTAGATATGCTAGACACTGTGCCAGGGACTTTACACATGTTGTCTTATTTAATGTCCTTTACCCCTCAGCACAAGACCATGAGGTAGGATAATGCTTTGCCTCACGGGCTTGGTCATCTCTGAAATGATCGGTGGTCTCTAAATGATCTACCTTTCTGTGTAGCTGTTTTTCTATCTCCCTGTTCCTTTCTAAGATTTCTCTTCTGTCGTCTCACAGGGGAGAAAGAAACTGGGAATATTTAGGGCTCACTGTTGAGACAGGTTCCAGGTGGATGGGGAAGCGGCCCAGGGACTCCAGGGGCCAGAGCGAGGATGCAGTGATGGGCTATGGTGCCTAGTGCTCCCTGGCTCCTGGCTGCAGATGGACCAGCCAAGTCCGTGTGCGGGAAGGCGCTGGAGAACAGGGTCTTCTTTCCCATTTGCCACCGACGTTGTCAAGCGCTGAGGCTCTCGCCATGAACTGAAAATCTTCGACATCCTTCATGTGGGGGCAGGACCCTAGTCTCCTGACAACAGTCTTCCTTTGGCAAATAAAAACCCTTGACTGTCAGACTATGAGCTGAAACCCTGCTCACTTTGCAGGGCAGCAGCAAAGGAGAACTGCACAGGGAACAGCCCAAACATCCCAAAGCCATGTTAGGAATCAAATGGGAAGCAGCCTGAGGTCTCTGGGCTAACAAGAAGCCTGGAAACCAATGAGGATAAATAATACTAATCAGTCCATCAACATCGATAACCTTTTCCAGCGCTTTCTATGTACATAGGCCTGTCACAGGATATCTGAACTGGGAGGGACCTTAGGTGCCATCTCCACTTTGCAGATAGACAGTCCATCTGTGAAAGCAACCCAGAGCCGCGCTGGAAACTCGTATTTGCAGGACACCTATTTCCCAGGCATTTTTTAGGTCCCTTCTTCCAGCTATGAGACTGAATTTTTTCATTTTCACTTTCAGATGAAGAAGCTGAGACTAGAGTTTCAGGAACTTGTCCAAGGTCCCCCAGCTAATCAATAGTGCCATCAGGGCTGGAAAGGTATCAGCCTCTTAAAGACACAGTCCACACAACAAAAACAAACAATAAAAGGAGCTGCTGAGCAAGAGCACAGAACTCTGCCACTACCTCGATAGGTGACCTTAGACAAACTACCTACAGCATTCTAGGACCCTGTGTCTTCATTTTTAAAAAACAGATGGCCCCTAGGAATCCTTCCAGCTGAAACTTTCTATGGTGGCGACATAATTGAAGAAGGTATTACCCATGGATTATCACAGGAGGGCAATATATAAATCACGGTACAATCCCAAAATGGTGGGGACAATTAGGGTGTCTCTCTGAAGAACAGCAAGCCTGCGAGGACAGGTGGCATAAGAAAATGACAGGGAGGTGACTTCTGAGGATGCTTGGTTATTGTAGTTAGTCTGGGGCATCCTTTCGTTTGGCGAGTATATGAACAGTATCTTAAAAGTGCCAAGTTCCTGCAGCCCTGTTTTCCCACCCACGGCCAACACTGAGTTTATTTTGCGCAGGCTCCGTGGCCTGGCCCGGCTTCTGGTGTGCACGTGGGCTGCAGCTCGCTCTCCCAGACTGTAGACACTTTCAGCTCCTATAAGTAGCTGTGACAGACCTCAGCAGTATTCCCAGGGTGAAAGCTGTTTTCTTTTAAAAAACAGATGTTGATGACAATAAAGTCTAAAGAGAAGACTGCAATATAAGTGGATTTTTAAATCACTTCTACTTAGAGGAATTCACAGGACATGTTTTAAAAAATATAGCCCCCTACATGATTCCTATTACTAGTTCCATTGATGAAAAGGCTCAACCACATTTGGTTTAACATCCTTAATACAAAGGGGCACCTCAAAACACATTTCCAGATGAAAACTGCTGTAGATATATATTTTTTCCTTTTCAGTTAGACCTTACTTTCTGTCAGTGGGGGTTCCTCTGGTTACCTCTTTTTCCTTTTTAAAAATTCTCTTTCTACACCATTCTATAAAGTCATACACCTGAAATTTATATGTCATTAACCAATGTTACCCCAATAAATTTAATTAAAACACAAAATCCACTGTGAAAAAATATTAAAAAAACAAGTCCTTGTGTACATAAGCCCACAATTAAAATACTGAAAGTACTAATCAGAAAAATAAATAAAAATTTCCTTTCATTTGTGAGATAATAAAAAAGCAAAAGATAAAGATGATTTTATTGATATATTTATTTTTAAAAATAGGAAACACATAATATGATTAAAAATTTAAAAAGAACAAAAAATTCATCAGCTAAAACGTCTCCAACTCTACTCCAGCCACTTAGTTCCCCTCTCCCCCAACACCTGCATTATCAATTTTTGTATAACTTTCCACAGGTAAGTTACTCAAACACAAACACACAGCCACCTATTAGTTTTTCCTTTTTACATATTATACTCACATACTGTTTCATAATTTTTTTTCAGTTAGCAATATATCCTGGAGTTTGTTCCTCTTTATTATAATAAAGATTTCTTATTCTTTTTTCAGTTGTACGGTATTTCATCGCAATTTATTTATTAAGTCCCCTACAAATAGATGATTGTTTGCAATCTATTGCTATTACAAAAAGGCTGCAAAGAAGTAAGTGCCTTTTTTATGCATAATTTCTCACATAAACTCATAGAATTGGAAGCGCAAGTTCAAAAGATAAGGGCATTTGTAACTTTGCTGGATTAAATTTTCATTTTAAAGTCGCCTATAATCCCTTCTCTAATGTTAGTCATGCTAATACGTTTATAATTTTCCAGTGTCCCTCATTTAACAAACATTTCCTGAGCGGCTAGGGGCTAAGTGTTATTTTAGGTGCTAGTCAAACAACACTAAACAAAACCGGCATAGGGACCAGGGTAAGAGGCACACGGTGGCTAGACCAGAGCAGCTGATATGAATTGCTACGTGACACTAAGGGGTATGAAAGAATGATTCCCCACAAATCCCATCAAATCGGGCTCTCAGCTTCACCCATGCCAAGGTCTGCATAGTCACTGGGGTCCTTTCCTTTCCCATGGATTGTACCAAAATCCTGGAAGTTTTGTGGCCAGAAAATCAGAGGCCGTTCTCGAATGCTCAGCCTACCACTGTAGTCCCTGTGGTTATTTTGCTCAGCCTGCTCAGACCTCTCTACTCTTCCCACCAAACCCCTGTGAGTTCCCGTCAGCCCGGCTTGCTTCGGAGTTCTAGGTGCCAGGTTTATAACCTCAGAGGAAATCCTCACTCCCACTGTACTCTGCACCTGGGAATGTACCCAGTTTCCCAGTACCACTGCTCTGCCTTCTTTTCAGAGCAGTTTCCATTCCTTCTGTCCCTTCCCAGTGCTAGCTGTCTCCTCCGTAACTCACGGATACCTGGGAACTGCAGCCCTCCCCAAAGAGCCCAGCCATTAGACCACAAAGGTTAAGCTGCTTTGAGAACTGGGGGAGGGAATCACAGTTCTCTTCCTGGGGTTTCTGTATCCATAGGAATCAAGCAAAAATTCATTTGTAAATGAATTATCCCACTGCATCAATAAACAAACTAAAATATAATATAATTGCAAGTGGTGGCAGGCCCTGTTTTGTTCACTGCTGTATTCCTTGCACCTAAAATCTGACACATAGTAGGCACTTGATAAATACTTGTTGACTGAAACAATGAAGCGAAAGAGCAAGGGCATGCCGGAGAGACAACACTGGGTTAGCTGTGACTGTTTTGGCCTGAGAGGTCTGAGTGGGATTCTCAGAGGAGATGATGTCCCATTGATCCTGGACGATGAGAAGAAATCAGCTCCGTGAACTGTATGCAGAGACAGACAAGAGTGTGGGGACCCTAGGAGTGGAAGAGACTTTGTGAAATGAGCTGAGAAAAAAGCCATGGGCAGAGGTGGCATAAGGAGGTGACAAAGGAGGGCAGAATTTGGTTGTAGGGGACCTTGTAAGATGTTAAGGACTGTAGAATTTATACAAACTGTACTTCAGTTTGATTTTAAGCAGGGGAATAAAATAGTTTGTTTTATTTAGAATCCTGTTACATTTTAAAAGGCTCTCTCTGGGAGCTGTGTAAGAGTAGATTGGAGCAGAGAAGTGAGTAAATGGGAAGATCCTTTGAGAGGTATTGCAATCGTCACAGCAAGAAGAGATGGGTGGTGTGGGGAAGGTGGAAACGTGTGGGCAGATTTAAGATACATTTTAGAGGCAGACTTAGATAAGATTTGATTATGGGTCCAATGAGGGAGTCAAGAGAAAGAGGAAATTTTTAAGAAAGATGTACAGGGCTGGGAATAACTGTGAGGTGATGGAGGACATCAAGTAAGAGATGGCTGAGAGAGTCTGGATGAAGTGTTAATGTGCTTATACCCCTGGTATAGCATTAAGAGTTGAGGTGCATCTGAAACCGCCCAGGTTCTAGGCCAGTCTCTGCCAGGTCAGCCATGTGAAACACTCAGTGCCTCCATTTCCTCATCTGGAAGTGAATAATAATAGTTCCTTCTTAAATTTTTATGAGGATTAATTGACATAATCTGTATAAAATGCTTATAATAGTGTGTTTTTATGTAGTAAAGCTCCTACTAAAATGTAGTTATTTTATTATCTACTTACACTTCGGCATTGAACATGGATAAAGAATGCTCTGTTTTATGAATAAATTATTTATCCAAATAAATAATTTGGATTGTTTTCAACATCACAGCTTAGTAATAAATAGCATAGTGGTTAAGAACATAGGCTCAGGAGTAAATGCTGTCCCCAGCATTTCCTACATGTACAACCTTGGAAGTTGCCTAACCTCACTGTGCCTCAGTTTCCCCATCTCTAAAATGAGAATAACAATAGCACCAATTTCAGAAGAGATTCTGAGAGATTCAAGTGAGTTTTAGGTCTAGATCTCTTAGAAAATATTAAATGCTGTGTTTACTCTGATGTGTCAACTACTCTTTTAAGCACGTGAAGTGTATTGTCTCATTTAATATTTATAAAATCCTTCTGAGGTAGCTACAATTATTGTCCCCTGGTGTTACCAGCACAATTGGAACCTGGACTCCAGAGCCCCTGGCTCTAACAACTATTTTCTATAGCACATTATTTTATATATGTCTTTGCTCATCTGTACAACTATTATTTTAGGATAAATTTCAAGAAATGGAATTTTGTAATTTAAAAGTTCTATAAGGCTTTTGATACATATTAACAAATTATTTTCCAGAGAGTGTATAACAATTTACAATCCCATGACAGTTAGGATAGCTACCGGTATGTTTTCTTGGGGATTATTCCTTTTATTGTTAAGTAATTCTTATTAATCTGGTAGTGCCTATTTTCTTTTGGTTAGTATTTTTATAGTATGCATTTTTTCCGTTCCTTAATTTTAATCTTTCTGTGTCTTTCTTTTAGGTATGCCTCTTGTAAACAGTGAATATCTAGGTTTTGGCTATTTATTCATGCTAATATTCTCTGTATACCATAAATATTAATATTATAGGAAAGCTTAATTCATTTATATTCACTTATGTGGGATTTTTCCTTGATATATTATTATGCATTTTTATAATCTGCTTTCTTTCCTTCCCCATCTTTTTATTCCTTTAATGGATTGAGTTTTCCTTATTCCTCTCATGATTTCCTTGATTGCTTAAAAAGTCATTTGTTCTATTTTTTTAGCAGTTGCTCTTAAATTTTGAATATGCTTATTTAACAATTATTATGTTCCAAGCAAGATTAGGATCTTAAAATACATTAATTTCAGATTATCTCTCCTCCCTTCATCTACGATAATATTGCTAATATATTTATTTTAAAAAAATATCTGCTTCTCCAGTATTCTTTTAAAAAAGTATTCAGGCAGGACTTCTGGCTCTGGCCTAATGCAGAGATTGGCAAACTCTCCTCCCAAAAAACAACCATGAAGCCAGACAAAATTGACAAAAATAATCATTTCAGTACTCTGGAAACTGATCAAAGGCATAACAACAATCTGAGAAGCTTTTATACTTGGAAAACTGCTGAGCCTAGGAGAAGGACAGTGGAAATCTGTGGCTTTTTATCCTGGGGCTGATCCTGTCCCACGACACAGCTAGCAATGAGCGAGGTGAAGTTTATAGGGCAGGGTAGGCCAGGGACACAGGCAGCTTCTATGCCCGTTGGAGGCAGGTCACTAGATTTGGAGCAGTGTGTGAAGTCACACCCAGTAGCATTGTTGGTGGAAGTGACTTTCTTAGTGGCAGACAAGCAGTTAGAGCCAATGGTTCTACTGGCCTGAGGTTGTGGGTAAGGGGCAAGCACATTCCCAGCTGAGGCTGTGGCATATACAGCAGAGACTGAAAAAAGTGCAAGATCACACTTCATGTTTAGTTATCAGGCCTCCTTAGCCTTCTCCAATCAGGGACATTTATTCAGTCTTTCTTTTCATATCTTGACACCTTTGAAGAGTGCTATCCAGCAATCTGTAGAATGTTCATTAATGTGGGATCAGATAAGGAATAATTATTAGAGATCTTTTAAAGAATTTATAGGAAAAGATAGATATAATGAGCAAAGAATTATATGGGGGTATTTCAGAAAAGGATGGAAGCTCTAATGTAGAACCCAATGAAAATTCTGGAACTGAAAAATAAATTCCCTGAAACCATTTCACTGAATAGTATTAAAAGATGAGACATCATCGGGTATTATAGAATGAAGGATCCATGAACTTACGTAGATTTGGGACTATATAAATTAATCAAACTGAGCAGAGTAAGAAAAAAAAACACATTAAAAAAAAATGGGGGAAAGCCGGGAT
>PVKE010006145.1:39297-55796 GCA_004027555.1 Craseonycteris thonglongyai
AAAAAAAAAATCAAAATTATTAAAAAAAAATGAACAAATCATTAATGACATTTGGAATACTATCAAATAGCCTAACACATATGTAATAGGAGTCATAAAAAAGAGAGCAAATGTGACAAAAAATTTAAAGAAACTATAGCCAAATACTTCTCAAATTTCATGAAAAACATCAAAATATAGATCCAAAAAATTTAACAAACCTTATTTGAGATAAATACAAAGGCTGCCCAGAAAGTATCCAGCCATGTATCTGTTCTCATTACATTGATAATGTCTTGATTTTTTCTGGGCAGCTCTAATATACACACCTAGCTACATCATGGCCCAATTGCTCAAGAAGATAAAGAGAAAATATTAAAAGAAGACAAAGCAAAATAGAAAGTCTGCATACTAGGTAACATAGATATAAATTATGATTTTTTTATTAGAAACAATGAAAGCCAGAAGACAATGGAACATCTTTAAAGTGCTGAAAGAAAAGACCCTTCCATCTGGAATACGAGAGCCAGTGAAATGATATATACTTCAAAAATAAAGACATTTTCACACAAGCAAAGGTTTTTTGAATTATAGCCAACAGACTCTCACTACAAGAAGTACTAAAGGAAGTTCTTCAAACTGAAGGGAAGCAATACCAGATAGAAACACAAAGGAACAGGAAGAAATAAAGAGTTCTGAAAATGGCAAGCATGTGGGTAAAAAAAAAAAAAAAAGACATTTGTCTCTTTCCTTAATTCTTTTAGAGTTCAACTAATAATAATATATCATAGGTTTTATAACATATGTAAAAGTAAAATATATGACCATAATAGTATAGAGTACAGAAAAAGCTAAATGAAAGTTTATTGTTGTACAGTTTTCACTACATGTGAAGTAGCATAATATTGATAAATTATAGCCTGTACAAAGCATAAGCTGCATATTGCAATCCCTAGCGTAAGAACTAAAAATAAAAACAAAGAGGTATAAATAAAAATCCAATGAAGGGGATAAAATGGAATACTAAAATATAAGTAAAAAAAAAAAAGTCAGGAAAAGGGGGAAATGAACAAAAAACAAGGGCACAAATAGAAAACAAACAGCAAGGTGGTAGATATAACCTAATATAATTATCTATCAATAATGACATAGATGCAAATAGGCTCAGCACCTTTACTGAAACCTGAGTGCTCTGGGCTTATAGTACTTGGTTCTAACAACTATAGGCTATTTGGTTTCTAACTCTCCTTATTGCTTGCTCTGCTTTTAACTTTCTTTTCCATTTCCTGGCACCTGTGGATTTCATTTTCTTGTGAGATAAGCTGGGTATGAATTATCTTTCAATCAGAAATTCCATGTGTTGAGAAATCAAGCAGGAAATCTGGGGTGCTTCTTTAACAGTTTTGTTCACCATATTGGTGACTTTATTTTAAACATTTATATAATCCAACCTGAATTTTGTTTTCAACTATATTTTACAAATTATTAACCCATTGCCCTTATTTGTTAAATAATTTAGACTTCCTCCACTGGTTTCAGAAGCTGACTCGGTCCCAATCTAAATTATTTTATACTTTTGTGTACATTAATAAATTTCTGTTCTGTTGCCATGGTTGTCTGATTATGTACAAGGAATACAAAGGCATATTCAGTAGTATAGTTTTAAAATGATTTCAGCTTTAGTGCCTTGCTGGTGAAAGCTCCTATAATCCATTATTTAAAAACATCTTATTTATTCTAATTTTACATGAACTATAGAACAATGTTGTCAAATTAAAACATTTTTGGTTTGGATTTTATTTGGGATAATGTTAAAGATGTAATATAATTTAATATAAGGATTGGCACTGAAGCATTATTAGATTTTCCAACACAGAACATTTTTCCATTTATTTAAGACATTAATATCTCTCAGTAAAATCTAGCGATTTCCTTTTTTTTTAAAGATTTATTTTACTGTTTTTGACAGAGACAGAGAGAGACAGAGGCAGAGAGAGACAGAGAGAACGGAGAGAGCCCAGAGCAGTCTCTATAGTTGTACATCATCAGTTTTCAACATGGTTCTGTTTCACAGGTGGGTGGGGACCTAGAAGTGCAGGAACAGGGCTGGGGACCTCCCACATGGGAGGCATGCCTCCCCAAGCCAGGGGTTGAACTGGGGGGCGAGAACTGAACTGGGGGCCTCCCGCATGGGAAACACACCCCAGTTCAGCATGTGGGTCTGCAAAGGCTGGGGCTGGGATTCAATCCTTGGTGTCTGGAGCTGCAAAGTGAGCGCTTAACCCACTGAGCCATCCCAGCAACCTTATTATGAATGTTCTTGTACATGTCTTTTTGTGAACATGTGTACACCTTTTGATTGGGTATACACAGGGTATGGAGTTGCTGGTCACAGCATATAAACAGGTTTACTTTAATAGACACTATCAAATACTATTCAAAAGTGGTTATTCTATTTTATATTTCCATCATCAATGTTTGAGAGTTCAAGTTGCTTCATATCCTCACTAATATTTGGTATGATAAATCATTTTAATTTTAATTATTCTGGGTATGGGGAGTGATGTCTCATTAAGGTTTTAATTTGCATTTACTTGATAAGGAACAGTGTTCAACACCTTTTCGTATGCTTATTGGCCATTTGGACATTCTCTTTTTTAAAGTGCCTGTTTTATATATTTATACATTTTTAAATTGCATTATTTGATTTTTTGTATTGATGTATAGGAATATTTCATATATTCAGATATGAGTCCTTTGTCCTGTCTGTTCGAAGATATTTGTCCGGGGTTTGACTTCTTATTCTCTTAATAATTTCTGTTGATGGACAGAAATCTTTAATTTTCATGCAATTCAATTAATTAGTTATTTTTCATTTAGGATTTCTGCTTTCTTATGTTTGTTTAAGAAATATTTTCTTACCTCAAGGCCACAAAGCTATTCTCCTATGTTTGCTTTCAGAAACCTTTCTAAGGTTTATCTTTCATATTTAAATCTACGATCCATCTCAAATTAATTTCTGTGCCATGTGTGAGGAGGGGCTTCACATTTAATTTCTTTCCCCATTTTGGAATCCAAGTTTCAGCATCAACTATTCAAAAGATCATTCTTTCCCCCACTGAATTGTGTTGGTACTTTCCTTGTGAATCAGGTGAGCTTATCAGCAGGCCTGTTTTTGTACTTTATGATGTAATCTTGGTCTATTTATCTATCCTGTCACCAATACTACTCTGTCACAACTACTATGGTGTTTCATCTTTGCAAGATTTGAAATTTAGTAGTGTAAATTCTCCAGTTTTCTTCTTCAAGATCATCTTAGCTATCCTAGGATAGAAGTGTACTTAGTACTAATCTGAAGTCCTTTTGTTTCCTTATAAAATTTAGAATCAACTTGTTGATTGCAAGAACTATAAACTTTCTGGGATTTTTATTTCATTGAACTTATATATTAGTTCAGAACTGATGTCTTAACTATATTGAATCATCCAATCCATGGCCATGACTACGTCATTTATTTAGCTCCTTTTTAATTTCTCCTAGCAACTTATTGTTGTATTGTCAGTGTACACACCCTGCACAGATTTTGTTAAATATATCACTATTTCATATTTCAGTGCCATTGTAATGCTATAGGGTATTTTTTTTTTTATGGGCTTTCCTGTTATGCTCAGAAATCACACAATTACGAAGTTATGGACTATTCCCTCAAACAAAGACTGTTCAAAGAGAGAAAACAAACAAACAAAAAAGCTCTACACAGTATGATGTGTCTTTTTGTTTCTTTTTTAGCTCCTAGTCTAGTTCCCTGACAGATAGTAATGTAGTCTGGGCTTTGTTCTTTCAAAGTCTCATAGTGTACATCTCTTGTTTTCTACTTCTATTCTTAATTGTGTCTTTGGCATTATTTAACTTGTCCAAATCAACAAACGACCATGGAATGTATTTCCAAACACTCTTCTTCCTGACCCTTATGTTGTTCCTAACATCATTTTCCCGAGTGTCTTACAATTTTTTACCCTTACTTGTCTGTCTGTTTTGGCTTTTTGATCTGTTTTTTTCTTTTTGACTTGTGACTTGGCTTATTTTTTTTTTTTTTTAATGTACTAAGGTTTTTTGTTTGTTTGTTTGTTTTTTAATTAATTAATTAATCTATTTTTACATTTAATGCCCCTACCCCACCCCCAGGCAACCACCAAACCACTGACTGTGTCTGTGAGTTTTTGTTTCTTTGTTACTTTCAGTTTTATATTCCACCTATGAGTGAGGTCATATGTTTCTTGACTCTTTCAGTCTGACTTATTCTGCTTAATAAGATGTTTTCAAGGTTCATCTATGTTGTCACAAATTGCTGTATTTCATCTTTTCTTATTGCTGAGTAATATTCCATTTATCCAGTCATCTTCTTTATTCAGTCATCTATCGATGGACACTTTGGTTGTTTCCATGTTCTGGCCACCGTGAACAGTGCTGCGATGAACATTTGGGGTACATATATCTTTGTGAATTAAGGTTTTCAGGTTTTTTTGGTAGATGCCCAGTAGTGGGATGGCTGGGTCATATGGTAATTCCATTCGTAATTTTTTGAGGAATCTCCATACAGCCTTCCATAGTGGTTGTACCAGTTTACATTCCCACCAGCAGTGTATGAGGGTTCCTTTTTCTCCACAGCCTCTCCAGCACTTGTTATTCCTTGTCTTCTTGATTATAGCCATTCTAACAGGTGTAAGATGGTATCTCATTGTGGTTTTTATTTGCATCTCCCTAATTGCTAGTGAAGTGGAACATTTTTTCATATATCTGTTGGCTATTTGTATGTCTTCGGGGGAGAAGTGTCTGTTTAGGTCTTCTGCCTATTTTTTAATTGGGTCGTTTGTTTTTTTGTTGTTGTGTTTTATCAGTTCTTTATATATTTTAGTTATTAGCCTCTGATCAGAGGCATTGTTTGCACATATATTCTCCCATTCAAATGTTTTTTTTTTCCTTTGTTGATGGTGTCCTTTGCTATATAGACACTTTTTAGTTTGAGATGATCCCATTTATTTATTTTTGCTTTCACTTCCCTTGCCTTTGGGGTCAAGTTCATAAAGTGCTCTCTGAACCCAAGATCTATAAGTTTAGTACCGATGCTTTCTTCTATGCACTTAATTGTTTTGGGTCTTATGTAGAGGTTTTTAATCCACTTTGAGTTAATTTTGGTATATGGTGAGAGTTCACAGTCTAGGTTCATTTTTTTTTTGCATGTGGTTTTCCAATTTTCTCAGCACCATATACTAAAGAGGCTTTCTTTTCTCCATTGTATATAGGGTACTGATTTTTTTTTTTTGGTTCTGTGGGTCTTTTATAAAAATATAATTTTGTCAATTAACTGCATCAATTCATTTATTAATTCAAATTATTATAATTATAGATTATTTTGGAATTTCTACCTATACAGTTATAGCATCTACAAATAAAGAGTCTTACTTCTTTTATTTCCCACTTTTTATGGCCTTTTATTTATTTTTCCTTTTGAAAGGACTTCCAAATAATCTCTCTGTAGAGTTATTGTCCTAATTCAAGTCATATGTAAAATGGGCCATGGGTCAGGACAAAGAAGGCTTAGATGGAAAGAATATTGGATAATTTAACTGAAGCAATGATGTGAATATGATTTCTCACTGAATGCTCCTGTGACTAAGTTGTTATTAAGTGTTTACATGCACAAAAATATATACAACAGCCATACATAATTGCACATCAACAACCACATGATGAATCCCCTTTGTAGAAAATGCAAGAAAATGCAAGAAAATCTCTTTTTTTTTTAAGATTTATTTTTATCGTTTTTGACACACACACACACAGAGATACAGAGACAGAGACAGAGACAGAGAGAAGGGGGAGGGCCCAGAACAGTCTCCATAGTTGCACATCATTGGGTTTTCCACATAGTTTCATTCCACAGGTGGGTGTGGGGCTGCACAGGGCAGGAACTGGGCCGGGGTCTCACACCGGTGAGAACTGAACTGGGGGGACTCCCCAGTTCAGCATATAGGTCCGCAAGGGGCGGGGCCGGGATTTGACCTTTAGTCCCTGGGGCTGCAAAGTGAGTGTTTAACCCACTGAGTCATCCTGGCTTCCCTGAAAATCTTGCCTGAAGAAAAAATTTTTTGTTAAATTACCGTAAAATGCTCAAGAACTTGAGTATAGAGGTTTGAAAATAAATATTGCTTATTTGAAACTTTGCATCTTGATCATTTGGGACTTTTTGGAGAACATTTTTTCCTGTATTTATCCACTGAAGCCCATACATGACAAGGGCAGGACTTCTGTCTTCTATGTCTACTGTGTACTTTGCTGATTTGGTATTCCTTTGCTGTTGTTCCTTGAATGAGTGAATGCATAAATAAATGAAAGGAGTGGATAAATGGAATTCTGGATGAAAGGAGTCAGCTGCAATCTCGTTATCTCTGACAATCCACTCTACTGAACTCTGAAGTTATTTGCTATTTTCTAGTTGATGTTTAAATAATCTGTTTTCCCATTTACAACTTGGTTTCATGAGAGTAGTCCTACTCTCATGCATAGTAGCCTGTTTTCAAATACAGTCACAATCTCTCTCCCCACATCACTTCAACCCTACTTCTTAAGGTTGCCATTGATGATAGTCAAACAGTAAATTAGGAGAAGTGGATGTGAAGTGGACTGAATTTGACTAATTTTAACAGCTGAATTTGGTTGCATGGAAGAAATGCCATAATTATTGTACAGTATCAGTGAGCTTCACTCCACCACCAGCGTTAGCAGGGAAGTGAAAGCGTTCTGCTCAGTGACCTTCCATCTCACTTGAGGCAAGAGCTTCCACGTTTTGCCCACACGCAACACTTCTGCCAATGTCTCCCAGTGCTCCACCTCTCATGTGAATAGTTAACTCACTTAGCCATGTATATACAGTATCCACATCCATAAATAACTGGTTGGGACCCTAAGGTGCTCAGCACAGTGCTTTGCAATAAATCGACCTTCTGAATAATATTTGTTAGATGTACAAAATAAAAGAGGAAATGAGGAACGAGTAGACATCAAATATGAGATGCAATGAATATATACTGAACGTTACAATCTGCAAGGTGTAGTATACTCACATTCAATTACACTGAGTTGCTTTCTAGTAATTATGGCTCTGGGCTTAAAATGGTTTTTAGAGAGGCATTCAAAATTTCTACTTTAGCTTAATCACAATGTTTACTTTTTCCTAGGAAGGCACCTTATTTATTTAATGTCACAATACTAAAATCATTTCTTTCTGTAATGTTCAATAAACAGAAAAAGAAATCCCAGCATCTATATTAAATTGTTACTAACAAAGTAAACATTTCTCCCCCTGTTTTTTTTCTGAGTTGATTAAGCACCAGTGTATTTAAAAATGTTTCCCAAGCCCGAGAAAGGCTCCCCTCTGAACATACAACTATTGAGTGTAGAATGTTTTTCCTACCACTTGATTACAATTTGGCAGTAGTTTCTGAATAATTTACAAATTTTAAATTTCTGTGCCCCAAACACACATGTGTTTGCAGCTAAACAGACTTAAAAGAATATGCAAATTGCACTTTTATGTCAAAAATGAGTGAACGCAGCTTCATGCAGAAAAAAGCAAACTGTCACCCTCATGTTTTTGTTTAGACTAATCTGTGTGCTGTCGCCCCCACATCAGACTGCATCAACATTTTCTTTGGGATATTAGACGTAAATGTTTATGGCTGCAGATAGCCTAGCAGGGATTGGCACTTATTAAAAACGACCCTGGAGTATTTTCTTTGGTTTCCACATAAATATCCCAGGGAAATGTTCAATCAAACAAGGCTGCCAGGTAGAGGGAAATGAGCATTACAGCGGAACACTGGGGTCTCCCAGGTCCTGCCAAGTGGGAGGCCCCATCCAAGACTGTAGTCGGAAGGTGGGGCCCAGAGGACTGAGAGGAGCTGGCCTCTGCTCAATGTGGATGATAATGCTGCTGCTGACAGGAAATACCTCTCCCTGAGGCCAGGAATCCATCCCTTTCCACACACACACACACACAAGCATCACATTTTAAAGAGTCATCACAAATCTAGATACCATATGTGTATGTCAACCCGTCTTCAGCTATGGGGGCCAAGCCAGGGTATGTGATCAAGAGGAAACAACCTCTCAGAGCATCGTTGGTTTCCTTCATGGGTTGAGGCAGGTGAGAGTCTACTGTGTATGTCTTCACAAAGGGTGGGAACTGGTTCCTGAAATTAAGGCCCTGAAATATTTATTCTTAACTCTAGAGAAAACTGAGAATTTTATTATAGAAGCTCAGATACTGAGGACACACTTCAGTCAGAGTTTGTATCCAAACTCTACTATCTAAAAGTCCAGTAAGTTCTGTGGCTAACCACTTCAGTGTAATCACTGTCCTCTAGCTTTTACCCCAGGTTCCCTGAAATCTAGGGAAGGTCATCCCACTCTCAATGGCCTTTTGCCTCCTTGCTTCCTCCTGCAACTGCTATCACCAAACTTGTAAACAAAGTCCACAAAATCGATCAGAATAAGCATTTTTCCAACTCGACAACAACAAAAACCCAATTAAAAAATGGGCAGAGAAAAAAAAAAAAGAAAGAAAGAAAGGGGAAGCCAGGATGGCTCAGCAGGTTAAGCATTTGGTTTGAAGCCCTGGGGACCAAGGATCGAAACCCAGCCCCGGCCTGTGCGGACCCACATGCTGAACTGGGGTGTGCTTCTCGAATGCGGTGAGGCCCCTAGTTCAGTTCAAAAAAAAAAAAAAAATTGGCAGAGGACTTGAATATGTAGACATTTCTCCAAGGAAGACATACAGATGGCCAATGGGCACATGAAAAGATGTTCAACTCTATGAACTATTAGGGAAATGCAAATCAAAACTACAATGAGATAACGCCTCATACCTATTAGAATGGCTAATATCAAAAAGGCAAGAAACAACAATTTTTGGAAAGGTTGTAGAGAAAAGGGATCCCTTGTACACTGTTGGTGGGAATGTAAATTGGTACAGCCACTATAGAAAACAGTATAGAGGTTCTTTAAAAATTAAGATTATAAATACCATATTATCCAACTGTTCAATTGCTGGATACTTATCTGAAAAATACAAAAATATTAATTCAGAAGATATATGCACCCCTATCTTCATTGTAGCATTATTTACAATAGCCAAGATATGGAAACAATCCAAGAATGCATGTCCATTGATGAACAAATGGAAAAAGATGTGGTACACACACACACACGAATATTACTCAACCATAAAAAATAATGAAATCTTATAATTTTTGGCAATTTGGGGTAGACCTTGAGGATATTATGCTAAATGAAATGTCAGACAAAGAAAGTCAAATACCATATGACTTTATTCATGTGTGGAATCTAAAAAATAAAATAGAATTAATGAATGAACAAATAAAACAAAAACAAACTCATAGATACAGAGAACAGATCAGTGATTACCAGAGTGAAAGAGGGTTACAGGGTCTGTAAAAGGGATGAGTAAGGTCAGTTGTATGGTAGACGGTAACTAGGCTTTTGGTGGTGACCACTGTGTAGAATATACAGCTGTTAAATTTATTGTTGTACACCCGAAACTCATATAATGTTATATACCAGTTTTACCTCAATAAGAAAGAACATTTTTTAGTTCCTATCTTTTCATACCTCTCAACAATATTAATACTCTTGGCCACTCCCTCCTTGAAATCCCCTCTTCTACTGGCTTCAGTGTCACCACAGCCACTGGGTTTCCCTTGTATGTCTGGCTACTTCTCTCTCATTTCCAGGCTCCTTTCTCTTACACAGTCCTTAAAAGTTGGCAAACCAAAAACCACACGATTATCTCAAGAGACACAGAAAAAGCACTTGACAAAATCCAACACTTTTCATGTTAAAAAGTACTCAACAAACTAGGACTGGAAGGGAACTTGCTCAACCTGATAAACTAGTAACACTAGTAGAAAACGAATACAGATTTTAATGCCTAAAAGTGGGGTGCTATTGTAACAAACACCTGAAATGTGGAAATAGCTTTGGAATTGGACCATGATCAGAAGCTGGAAGAATTTTGAGGTGCATCATAGAAAAAGCCTAGATTACCTTGAACAGACTGTTAGTAGAAATATAGATGCTAATAATGTTGCTAATGAGGACTCAGAAGGAAATGAGAAGCACAGTAGAGAAAGCATAAATTGCCTTAGATTATACCTAAATCATCATGAACAGACTGTTAGTAGAAATATGGGTGTTAAAGGTGCTGCTGTTGAAGGCTGCGAAGGAAATGAGGAACATGTTATTGGAAACTGGAGAAAAGGGGGTTCTTGTTACAAAGTGGCAGAAAGCTTAGCAGAATTCTGTCCTGCACTTATGTGGAAAGCAGACCTGGCAAATGATGAAATTCAACATTTAGCTGAAATTTCCAAGCGAAGTGTTGAAGGTGTGACCTAGTTTTTCTGGCTGTTTATAGTAAAATTCAAGGAAAAAGATAAATTGAAGCAAGAACTTAAAATAGAAAAGAATTCAGGACTTAGTGATTTGGGAAATTCTCAGCTTATCCAGAATGCAAAAGACTCTGAATATAAGAGATTTACTCTCAGGGAAGTGTATTATAGAAGAAAAGTTGGGGGTGTAGCCAGACAACCGCTTGCCAAAATAAAATAAAAAGTTAGAGTAATCAGTTACACAAAAGTCTCTTGGAGATTACACTCATGACACTTAGACACCCTCAGCTATGTCGTCAGAAGACAAAAATAGAGGTGGGAGGATTTAGAAAGAATCTGTAGAGGGACCTCTCGCTTAACGGGAGGACAACAGATTCTTGAGAATTTTATACCAGTACAAACACTGCCATCTTGGACCAAAAGAAACAAAGAGAGAACAAAATGAAAGCAAGCTGTTGGACCCTCAAATTTCTGCAGGCAGGAAACAGACTGACAAAACTACCCAGCTAAAAATGCATGTTACCTTTCATGAAAAAGAAAGGATGGCTCAGAAGACAGAGCCTCAGGCTCAGATGGCAGAACCAAGGACCCAGAGGTTAAAATTAAAGGCTCCAGAAGGGTTTTTCCAGGTCTTGAAACCCAGTGGAGTTTGCTCGGCTGGATTCCTACATTTTGGGGGACCAGTGACTCTTTTCCCTTTCCATTTCCTCCCTTTTTGAACCAGAATATCTATGCCTGTCTTACCTTTTTTGTATTTAGGGGGTATATAATTTTTTCATTAGTTTCACTGGTCCACATGGAGAGGAACTATACTCTAGGACAGATAATACTGAGTCTCACTCATACTTATATTGGTGATTTAGGTGATAGTATTTGAACTTTGGAAAGAGATGCTATAATGGGTTGAGAATTAGTGAGATATAGGTGAGTTTGGGGACTTGTTGATAATATAATGGGTTGAGAATATGGGGGTTCTTGTGATGGGTTAAAAGTATTTTGCATATGGGACAGACATGAGTCTTAAGAGTCAGAGAGTGGAATGTGGTAGGCAAAATAATGGTCCCCCAAAGATATCCACATCCTAGTTCTCACAATCTGTGAATACATTATCTTATGTGGGAAAAGGGACTTTGCAGGTATGATTACAGTTAAGAACATTAAGATGGGACCAATATAATCACTTCAATCTTTAAAATTGAGATCTTTTCCTGCTATAGTCAGTCTAAAGAAGATGTGACTATGAAAGGAAAGTGAGAGAGATGTCATATTGCTCTCTTTGAAAATAGAGGAAAGGGGCCATGAGTCAAGGAATGAAATTGAAACAATTCACATATCCATCAACTGATGAATGGATAAAACAAAATGTGGTAGAGCTATACAATGGAATATTATTCAGCCATAAAAAGGAATAAAGTACAGAGACATACTACAACATGAAGTCATTTAGCAAAATGACTTCAAAATCACTGTGCTAAATGAAAGAAGCCAGACACAAAAGGTCACATCATATGGTCCCATTTATATGCAATGTTCAGTATAGGTAAATCTTTAGAGACAGAAAGTAGATTACTGGTTGTCAGAGGCTGGGGGTTTAGGTGGGGTGGGTGGGTTTCCCTTTAGGGCGACAAAAATATACTGGAATTAGATAGTAGTGATGTTTGCACAGCTCTCTGAATTTATGAAAGTACTAAATTATACACTTTAAAAGGTTGAATTTTAGGTACGTAAATTATATCTCAACCAAGGTTTTATGGATTTAAATAAAAACAGTTGATAGGCTTCAAGCCTTGGTCCTAAATCTTACTCTTTTCTATACTCTCTCTAGGCAATCTCTACCACTCCTATGGCTCCACTGCAATTGAGGTGCCTATGAACCTCAAAATTATCTCTCTACCCCAAATCCCTCCTCTGAGTTCCTGTTTACCAAAACTCTGCAATTTCACTGGTTCCTCTTGGTGCTAAGTTCATGCAGCTAAGTTCATTGCCTGCCCCTACTTCACTGCTACTGCCCTAACCATCTGTCTTTTTTACCTCTCTAACTCTTTACTCAAAAATATTCATGAATATATGAGCAAATGAAGGAAATATTCGAACAGTTCCATGCGGTCAGGGCTAGGTTTCAGGCTCACTGATGCATGGGTGTTACGTTGGGAAACAATAGCTTTCAGTAAGAAATGCACTTGCTTATAATCCATATTTCCTAATAAAGAAAGATAGGAAATAAAATGTATTTAGATTTGAACCTTGACTTTGAGTGAGTTTTCCTTCCAAGAGTCACCACGGAGATCATTCTGCCATGACTGTTGACCTTCTTGGAAGATTCTGGAAAACCCACACCTGAAAGCGGGAAGGCCCTGCATGCTTCATGAGTGTTTGGTGGTCACACTGAGTGCTTGTCAGTGGGAAGGTCTGTGCTCTCTTCTATAAAGGTTTTATGGTGGTAACAATGGGACAAGGGCATTTCTCACATGAGGCAGAACAGAGGCTGCCTTGCGCAGCTCTCGCATGCTTACAGCAATAAACCTTTTATGACAGCCCTGCTATCTTGCATATCGCATATACCTCCTCGTTCGAACTGCAGTCTTATTAGCTGCTCTCCCCATGCAAGGGACACAAATGGTGACTGATCTCACAAGTATGCGTGTGGTCATAAGAGACATGAACAAAGCCCTCATAAAGTTGGTACTTTTCCTGTAGGTGTAGAGGCCAGACTCAAGTGGCATGATTGTAGTCACTCACTGGGTGTGTGCTTGCTGGGTGTCTGCATGGACCGTATCTGGGATAGCCTATATATACTTAATATGGGGTGCTGGTGAACACTTGAGCTTGGCCACCCTCCACCATTTATGCTAGAACGTGTTCATTATTAGGATTTAAGCCATTGGAAGTATAGGCTAATCTATCTATTTGCAGAAAAGCATAACCTACTGAGTCCTGAAGAGACATTAAAAGGTACGCATGTGATGTCAGAGTCTCATTTCTGTCCTTCCCAAAGCTTTGCTGCAGAAGCCTTAAACTGGGGCAGAGAGGAAGAGGTATACAGGAGTGCATTTTGGAGGACCATTTTCTCTTCTCTTCTCTTCACCATTGATAAGAATTGTTGGGTTGAGCATGTTGCCTCCTGGGCATCCTGACCTTGACCCTTGCCCTTTCTCCTCTTTCAGAGTCTTGGTTGTCCCACAGTAGCTAAATACACACTACCTAAGTCCTATGTCTTTAATGTGGTCTAACTAGTACTGTTGGCAAACAATAAAAAAAGCAATATATAAATGATGTATTATAGAATTATATACTTGAAACCCATATAATTTTATTAACCAATGTCACCCCCAAGAAATTTAATTAAAAAATACATTTTGAGGGGAAGCCGGGATGGCTCAGTGGGTTAAGCGCTCACTTTGCAGCACCGGGGACCAAGGATCGAATGTCGGCCCCGGCCTGTGCAGACCCATGTGCTGAACTGGGGAGTGCCCCCAGTTCAGTTCTCTCTCTGTCTCTGTCTCTCTCTCTCTCTCTCTCTCTCTCTCTCTCTCTCTCTCTCTCTCTCTCTCTGTCAAAAACAATAAAATAAAATAAAATAAAACTGTTTTAAAAAAAATACATTTTGAAAGTTTAGCAGGTTAGAGCACAGGCTTAGGGATCACACAGACTTGGGTTTGAATGCTGTTTGACCTTGGGCAAGTTACTTAGCTTTTCTGAATCTGTTTCTTCACCTGGAAAATGGAATAATAATGGCAACTCCCTAATGAGGTAGTTGGAAGAATAAATGAGCTAATATAGTTAAAGCAGAGTGTCTCAAACACCATCATCCTCATCATCATCATGATGATTGTATTCATCAGTTTTCAATGCAAGAGACAGAAGCTCATCTTAACTGAATTTAAGCAAAAAAGAAAAATATTTTGGCCTAGTTCATTGAAAAGTGTAGGCACAGGCTGGACTTAGAGTCTACAACCTCTGTCTCTCCAAATCTCCCTCTGTTTTTCTCTCCCGGCTTCAGCCTCTAACAGGTGGACTGAAGGGCAGCTGGGGGACTCCAGCCTGCAGAGACCCACCCGCTTCTATTCCCACCAAAGGGCCTGTGTATAAGCATGTGGACCCTTCAGCCCATGTGTCCAAGCTTCATCCACAAACCTACCTCCTAGCAAGCAGCTCCCCCTTGGCCATCCTTGTCCTCTGAAAGACAGACCAAGAAAGAAGCTTCCATGGGCTCTGCAAGTAGATTCAGAGCTATTTGGGCACAGAATTCTGGGGTATCAGGAGTGCAGTCTGAAAATGAGAGTAGAAAGAATGTACAGCTCAAGATGGGCATGTTCACTTGGTCCCATGGAATCATCACTCCACAGGGAAAGGCAGGGCTGTATGAGGGCCTGAGCAGGGCCCCTGGTTGCTGGGTTGACACGAGGTATTTATTTATTATATAGAATATTTACCTGATAGAAATTGTTGTGGAACACTCTAATAACAATTCAAGACAGGATACAATGAAGTGTTGAGAAGCTGTAGAGAAGGGAGAGATGACTGCCATCAGGCAAGGAAGATGGGAAGATTGGGATAGAGTGAGCCCTAGAGAAGGGCATTCCCAGTGCAGAGAGCAACCTGAACAAAGGCCATGAGGTCAGCTTGGGTCTACTGTATTTTGGGACAATGGAGAGCTCTGTCTAGTAAGATAGGTTGTGCTGGGAGAAACAGGAACTGGCTGGTGGGATCTGGTAGAGGCATTTAGAAGAGTTCTAAGAGTTCTCACAGGTTCAATTCTGTTGCAATAAAATTGGGGCATCTTTGGAGGCTTATGGATAGAGGATGATGACTGAAAAATGGCACTTGAGAAGCTGGGCCTGGCAGTGCCCTGGCAGTGAACCACAGGGCTCACCCAGAGCTCAGATCTGGGCTAGTGGATGAGGAACCAGACAAAGGCTACTGTGAGGATGATGAATGGCAGGGGTGAAGTTGGAGAAGGAAGGAAGCTCTTATGCACAGTCAATGGAAGAGGCTAAACTGCCAAAGTGACCAAATCCAGAGGCGATGTCACCAGAAGAACCAAGTGCCCTGAGTGAGCTGTATACACATGTATTCCCAACTTGGGGCAAATGAGATGGACATATGTCCAGTTGTATTTGTGGTTAAGATCATCAACTTAATGGCACTAGGTGTTTGCTCCTAAAAGCTGTTCCAGTCCCTTGATCAGCAAATCTGATTCTATGAGTCCATGCGACCTTCCTTGCCCAGGGTGACAGCTGCCGGGTATTCTGTGGGCAGAGCTGGTGCCTCAGGCTCAGGCTGGTGTGCTGGTGAAGTTCCTGTGGCCAGAACTGAGAGATTTTTCCTGGCTGGTGTTGCTGGGTGGTTTGTGGAGCCCTGTCTGTTGGTCAGGGGTGAATGCAAACTGGAATGTACTTGTGAAGGGGGCCCCCAGTCCTGCTTGGGGCCTGCTGGCTTCTCAGATGAGAAAGGAGAACTGCAGGCGCCTGGCCAGCCACATGACCAGTATACGTGCCCACATGACCAGTATACGTGCCCACATGACCAGGATACATGCCCACGGGGCCAGGCGGGTCCCTCCGGAGCCTTGGCTCCTACAATGGGGGCACTCAGAGTTTTGGGGGAGAAAAAAAATCATGACAGTCCATTTGATTCTGCCCCAGCCTTTAAGCTGGGCAATTTATCATTGTGTGGTATCCATCAACCCACAATTATCTATCAATTACCTGTTATATACAGTAGATTCTTAGTTAACCAGTACCCATGGGGATTGGTAGATGCCAGATAAATGTAAGTAGACTCTATTAATTGGAATTCAAGCAGCCAGCAAAATCTCCAGCAACCGGCAAGATTTTTTATGCTGATTGCTTGCTTGAGAGTGCCAGTTGATTGAGTTTCGGTTAACAGAGAGTCTACTGTATCTGCATTGTGTTGAGCGCAACATAAGACACAGAAGAGACCCAAATGACTTCTAAAGAGTCTAGAATTTTAAGTTGAGGACTTTGATTCAAGTCTCAGCTCTGCTATTTACTAGTTATGTAAACTTAGCAAGTTTTCTTTTTTTTTTTTTTT
>PVKE010006146.1:0-55833 GCA_004027555.1 Craseonycteris thonglongyai
TCTGCATATCAAGTCTCTCGTGCACTTCCCATATATGAGGAAAATGCTAGGTAACAATGAATTAAACGTGTCATTATTTATTGAGACCCTGCAAGTGCTTCAAAAACAGTTTGAAGACAGATTTCTGCAGTTTACAAATATCGAGCCAATTGTCTCCTTCTGTATCAATCCTTTTACTTGCCAAATAAATGGAATAGAATTAGCTGCATGTATTGCAGACCTTGTTCAGGGGAAAGCAGAAGAACTAGAGTTAGAAATTTTAAACCTTAAGAACGATATTTTGCTAAAATCCTTAATATCAGAGGGCTTATGGAACATAGTCGACAAAGAAAGGTTCCCATTTTTTTATAAAAGCGGCATATAAAATCAAATCGTTTTTCGGGTCAATG
Organism: Craseonycteris thonglongyai; assembly: GCA_004027555.1. NCBI lineage: Eukaryota > Metazoa > Chordata > Mammalia > Chiroptera > Craseonycteridae > Craseonycteris > Craseonycteris thonglongyai. The sequence continues at coordinate 390 of PVKE010006146.1, forward strand.
TATTTACGCTATGTGAATCTTTGTTTTTAAACATGAATTTAATAAAATCACGATATAGATCTCGACTTACCGATGAGCATCTTAATAATTGTTTGCTAACAGGGTTGTCGTCATACTCTCCTAATTACGAGGCACTGGCCAATGAAATGCATTGCCAAAGATCACACTGACAGATTGTTTTTTTTTATGTTTTCTTTTATGTTTTTTAAAATGATTTTATTATACGTGTGTTTTTTATTTCCTTTGTATTACGTTTTGTATATATGTTTCTTTGTGTGTATATAACTTGTACAATAAATTGATTATTTTAAAATTATTTTTGTTTATTTTTTATTCTTGTTCAATAATAAATATCCTTAGAAATAGCTGGTGCCCACCGCCCTACCGATATTTTAGAATGCACCCTAGGGTATAAAAAGGTTGGGAACCCCTGCTATAAAGATAGGAAACAGAAAATTTTAATTATCATTGAACAATAATTCTTCTGTAGTATTTTAACTCTTTACTGTGTAACACTGTTTTCAAAAGTTTAGTTACAAATAAATTTATATAAATAAGTAATGGAGGAGAGAATTGCTCTGCTCTTAGCCAACATAAATCCTTCCCATCTGTTCACAGCACCAATGGCAGAAGCAGTTTACTTGACTGTTCTTGAATTTCTAGACCCAGAACAGAAAAGCCGTCTCTTCAAACTCTTAAAAATTTCTTAGCTCAAGCATCTTCAGAATTAAAACAGGCTTACTGATGCTAGCTGTGTGCTCATGCGGGGAGCAGCTGGCCACTCTGGGGCAGGCAGCAGCTGCAACACCGGTGGTTCTCCAGGGTGGGCAGAAGCCCAAGACTCACAGTAGCCATATACACTTGAAGTGGTGGGCAGGATGGTTCTGGGGTGTAGTTCAATAATATATCACTTAGTAAAGTAATGAAAGCCTGTTAGCTGTTGATTTGATCTACCAAGGAGGCACATTAGTTTTAGAATGATGGAAGGCCAACAGATGAAACATTTGCATAGATGAAAATCGAAGATTAAGATATAATTGACGTGTACTAGCAGCAGACAGGAAAGATTTACTAAAAAGAAAACTTACACTTACCCCAGACCTTTGCCTTTTAAAGATGACAAATTCTCCATACACACACACACACACACACACACACACACACCATGCATACACATGCACACACACATGTGTGCACACAATTTGGATCCACCATCCAACTACATTTCCTCTATATTTTCGCTTTCTCTCTCTGTTCCTTTATGGTACACAGACTACATAGGATTCACAAAGGATACTGTACTTCTGTTTTATTAAATGGCCAATATGTTTAGATCAATATCAAACTGAGTTAGGTTAAGGTAAAAATAAATTAGTTCTACAAAAATATCCCCTTTTCCCATTATTGATATATTCATTCAATTTTTACCTTAATGTTCCAATGAGTTATTTAACTGTTTAGCATAATAATAAACCAAACAAAAATCCTTACATGCCTTGTATCATTTTAAAATTTCAATACTTTCCACTTATTACAAAACCATTATAAACCTTTTTGTAAGTAGCTGTTATACATAGGGCAACCTTTATTGATAAGCAGTAATAAAATTATTCTAAAAAAGAACTAAATGGTCTCTCCTTTAAGTTAAGCATTTTATTTAAATAAACTTTTTGCATATATAAAGATTAGAACAGGTTCAAATATAGTAAAAAAAAAAAAAACTTGCATAAAAAAATAAGAACAAACGCTATTAGAAAACAATTGGACTTAAGAACTAGCTCATCCAGACCTGGGGCCTGAAGTACCTTGAAGCACATGACCAGCCCTCCTGCAAAAGTATTTAAGAAAGCACATCAAAAGGCCCTCAGAATTTGGAACTAGGGTGATTTCAAGAATTGAATTAGTAAAAGGAAACACATGATACATAAATTTAGCAGGAAAAAAGTCACCCTAAGAGAAGATAAATAGAAGTATTTGGAAATATCTGTCTAATCAAGGTATCAAAGATATACTTTAGGATAATAACACAATAAAGAAAACAGTGATAATCAAATGTATTGTGCACTGTTGGAAGAAAGTATGTGAAGAGAAGGACAATGTACCTGGTAAATCCTAGAAAAAAGGAAGTAACAAATTGATCCAGGTGTCTGAAATTGCCCAGGGAGAACTTGCCTACTCTGTATCCCCGGGTTTCTCAGTCTTGGCACTAGTGACATTTTGGGCCAGATAATTCCTTGTTAGGGAGTCCTGTCCTATGAATTGTTTAAGTAGCATCCTTGACCTCTACCTACTAGATGCTAGTAAACACCTCACCCCCACCCCAATTGTGACAACCAAAAATGTCTTCAAGTATTACCGAATGTCCCATGGGAGACAAAATTGCACCCTTACAGAGCCAGGGTACATTCTAAATAATGAAAATAGATGCACCAAACTAATATCATTTGATGTTTCTAGCATCAAAATCATTCCACTTTTCTTGGTCACCTAATAAATGTCTCATAATAACTTGGCTTTCTGAAGAAAGTGTGGTCATGGTCATAAGAGGCATTTGCTATACAGTTCTTTGGAAAAATCAGAGGAAGGCCCATGACCATACTTCGCATATGCTTTCTGATAAAAATCAAATCACATACCAGTACTTCTCATATTTTCCTTCAACTTCTAACACTGGTTTAAATATAGGTCAGGCATTTGAACATTTTTAAAAATTGTTTTAATACTCCTTGTTTAGTATTCTTATCATCTTCCTTACCACTATAGGTTATCCTGATTATCTAAGTTTCACTTTTCCCTGATTTTTACAGCTCCTCTGCCTCTCCCCTCCAAGAAAACACGCACACAGCTCATTCATCATCATTACTACAAATACCATTCCTTTGAAAGTTAACAGTATATCAAGCAGAAATAAGTGAAATCTGACTTACTAATACCGTACCCAGGTTAAGTTCTCAAAAGAACTTTTCTATCCTTTAAAAATAATAAAGAGAGTCAAATATACTTGAGAACAACCTGCTGAAATATAGGGAATATAACAAATTGTTAAAAAAATAAGAACCTAAATGAACCTTTAAAACAAGGTCTGGGCTTATGTTGAGAAAAGATGCCCAAGCCCTGAAAACCCATAGACAACCCTTTATCTAAGAATCCCTTGAATACTTCCAAATACCTCTATAGGTCATTTAATTCACAATTTCCCCATATTCATCTTTTACTCTCCATTTTCTCTGCCACCACAGTCTTTCAAGTTCTCATCGCTTCACTTTTGAATTATCACAGCAAGTCTTTTCCCGCTATTCTTTTTTTCACTTAATCTATTCACCATAAGAATATCACACAGATCATTTTAAAATAGCACTTTAACCACAAATACTGCATTAGAAAAACTGAGATTTCTGTCAGCTGGGAATGTTTAAATTTCTCTTTAAAAAATCTAGCTTTCCATCTATTCAACCTAATCCTTCTATTCTCTAATTAAACAATCTGTTCTAAGCACAACCAAACCACACGCTTCATTCCTACCTAAATGCCCTCGTTCATGTTACTCTCACCACACAATATTCTTTTTTTCTTGGCAATTCAATACCTAACTGGTTTATGGCCTACTTCATGCTTTTTTACAGTCAAAGTTGTAGAGCTAAAGTAAAAGGGATCTTAAGTCTCATCTCAAAATTAATTCAAACAATGAATGGTAAGTCCCTTTCTACAGATGAGAATTTCTTTTTCTAAACTCAGAACTTACAATCTGCTGCACATGATAAAAACACTATTCAGATGCCAATCTGTGTTGCTTCCTAATTTGTTCAATAATAAATATTAAGCGTAACCTAAGATCTTGGGACAATGCTTAGTTGAGGGGTTACAGTTTCTTTCTTCAAATAAATTATATAAAGTAACTTTTTTATTATGTGAAATTCTGGTATACACATATATACACAGATTTACTTTTGGTGAAAGTTTCTAGAGTGTAACAAGTTTTTAGTTGCTCTTTATATAGCTATTTTGGGAAAGAGGAACTTTCCCAAAGATAAAAGAGGGGAAATATAGAGAGAGAGAGAGTAGAAGTAGAAAATTATTTGCAGTGCACTCTTAGAAGCAGAGACAAAACAAATTTCCAGCCTTCAATCTAAAATCAATCTGCTGGGAAGGATAAAAAGGAGATGAGAATGAGGAGGACAGATAGAGCCAAGCCACTGTTCCATTATGTTATGTTCTGATGAGTACTGGCATCAAATTATCATGGGTGGAAGAGAACTATAAATACCCACTTGGCTATAGCAAACTAAGTAAGCTAAATAAAGGTTTCTAAAAGCTTGTTTTTCGTTTTTGTTTTTTAATTTCTAACACACAAGTTATTCTATCTCTAGAACAACTACTGGAACCAGAAGTTGAAGTTAGTAACTTTTTAGGGAAAGTAAGAAAGGTTCTGAATAAGATACACTAATAAATGTTTCTTAGGATTTATGAGCACTCCTCTTCCCACCCCCAGATTGGAAATTCTAGTTTCTTTCAAAAAAGTAGTGGTAAATGGAAATTAACTATTTAGTACCTGGCATTTCCAAAATAAATTGCATAAAATGTCACTGATAATCTTTCACATAGTTTTATTTAATGTTTTAATTGGGTGAACATTAGAAGTTTATAAGGATTTTTAAGGGCTCATTCACAGTCTCAGACTACTTAACCTTATTTCCCCCTTAATATCTTAAATTCCTTCAAGGGAAATTTCTCTACCGTGGGGTTTTCAAGAACCTGACACTGAGGATGGCCAGGGTACACTGTACTAAGTTAGCCTGCGTGTCTCACAAGGATTCCCACCTTCTTAAAAACATGAAATAGATATTTTTCATTTATCCCCCATTCCAAAAGATTACTAGTTTTAAAAGGAAAGTGAAAAACACCTGAATCAACTTATATAAAAATATGCATGACCATTCTTTAATTTCTAAAATAAGCAACTTCAATTTATTAAATTAAATTTATTTAAATGAGTTATTACCCAACTTTCTTATACCAAAGACCCAGATAGAAGGATATTGAATAGATGAATAAAAAGGCAAATGATTCTACTTATGTAAAGCTAAAATAAAACATTTTATTATATGTATACAGGCATATTCTAGGTAAAATAAAAGGACAAATCTACTTGAAGACAAATACATTAATTCAAAACACTAAAGAATTCCTATCATGTGATAATGAACCATTATGAATGTATTGCAAGTATCTTTTTTTGCTTTTTCATTCAAAACAAAATGCTACATAATCAAACACTACTTACTTTTGTAGACTTTTAGGGGGAGAGCAGGAAGAAAATCAGGATTGTGTCAATTTTATAAAATCTTTAGATTATATTGGAAGAAATATTTGAGGTCATATAGTCATCTTCCCACCCAATATTTAATTTGCCTTTGTAAACATACTGAAATGTCATATAAAAATAAGACTTATTAACATTAGCCAACAGTACATAATTTATTAGACTACTTTAAAAGCAAAGTTCTTTTAAAAATATTTGCTAAGTGAGACACAGCTCTTATACTGGAAAAAAAAATATCAAAGTTATGCATCAAGCATAGGCAACTGAAAACATGTTTACTCAACAAATATTATTCACTGTACATCTAACACTGTACCAGACAATAAGGAAAGAATACTGACATTTACTGAGCACTTATACCAGACTCTCTGCTAGACACTACTTTTATTACCCAATTAAAGTCTTAAACCAACCCTATAAAGTAGATATTAGAATCTCTGCTTTAGAGATGGAATACTGAGTTCAGTGGTAACACCACACACATCAGTGCTGCTACAAGCTTGCTGCTTGCACCACGTACAACTACATGTCCTGAACAAAGAGGTGGGAGCTAGAAAAACTAGGATTACAACCCAAGTCTCTAACTCTCCTGCCATACTGAGTAAGAAAATAATAAATAAAATGAAGTACCCAATTTCAAGGAATTGTATGATTTAATTATATAAGCAGCAGTGAAATTATATAAGCAAAACTGCAAGTAATCTTTATTATAGTTAATGAAAAGCCAATGTTTCCATTAGCAGAAAAGTAACTCAAGTATTAGGTTTGTAATAGCAATAAAGTATTTATAGTATTATCTTATAGTTAAATTTATAAACTGTCATTATTTTATTAAAAAAAAATCTGAAACTTCCAAAAGTTTGGAAACAACTGTGACATTAGTTATCATTGTATCACCAGATAGCTATTCAAATGAGGTACAACTGGGGGTAGTTTCCCCATGATCTTAGACAGCCACCATTTATACACACACACACACACACAATTGTATTTGATACAAGATTATGGTAGTTATATTGTTCTTTATGTGAAAACCACATTGAATGTTTTGGAAAGACCCAAAGAAAGCAAGTGACAAAACAAAACAAGAAAAAAAAAATTACTGTATAATTAAGTGTAAGACATAAATAACTGAGGAGTCATAAAACACTGTCAAGGATTCTCCGTGTAGATTCTGTCACAAACATTTAAGTTCTTGCTCCAAAGCAAGGAATTGGGTGACATGACCTAGTTCACATAGGTACGTGGACCCAGAGCTCCAAGTAACAGATACATACTCCAAGAAAAGACTGACACATGAATATATATAATTTTTAAGTAAAAGTGTATTATTTAAGGCAGGAGTGTCCAACCTTTTGGCTTCCCTGGGCCACATCAAAAGAAGAATTGTCTTGAGCCACACATAAAAACACTAATGATAGCTGATGAACTAAAAAAATAAAATAAAAATTGCAAAAAAATCTCATAATGTTTTAAGGAAGTTTACAAATTCGTCTGGGTCTTAATTCAAAGCTGTCCTGGGCCACATGCAGCCCACGGGATGGAGGTTGGACAAACTTGATTTAAGGTGTGTGTGAATCACTTTTTATGACTCGCGATTTAAATCAACTTTCAACCACACAAAAACTACCAACGGTCATAATCAAACCTGACTAAAGGGTCTTACTCGTGATATGTGCTGATAAAGTTTTTGTCAGGACTGATATACAAGAAACTCCTGGCAATAGCTGCCTTCCGGACAGTGTTTCCAAACCTCAGCACTGTGACATTTTGGGCTTGGTAATCTGTTGTGGAGGCTGGGCCTGTCCTTGGGCACTGTGTGCAGCATCCCTGGCCTCCATCTGATCAATGCCAGTCAAACCCATCCAGTATGACAACCAAATGTTCCTGGCTAAGAAACAGCCACTTACAGAGAGAGGGATGAGGATCAGGCTTTACCAGCTCTTCATTTCTGGGCCAATCTGAATGATCACTGTGGGAGGCTGAATAATGGTCCCTCAAAAGATTACCCATGTCTTAGTCCCTGGAACCTGTGAATGTTACTTTATTTGGGAAAAGTGTCTTTGCAGATGTGATTAAGGATCCTGTGATGGGGAGACTATCCAGGGCATATCGAGAGGAAAATATAAGGACTTTTCAAACAGTAAAATGGGGTATATACAGGCTGGCCCAAAAGTAGGTATACAGTTAAATCAATGAAATTCATCACAACAGGGAAGCTGAGATGGCTCAGCAGATTACGCGCTCACTTTGCAGCCCCAGGGTCTGAGGACTGAGTTCTGGCCCTTGCCCATGGGAATTCATATGCTGAACTGGGGTGTGGCCCCCAGTTCGGTTCTGACCAGGGCAAGCTTCCCATGTAGGAGGCCCTGGTTCAGCCCCCAGCTCACCGGTGTGGAATAAAACTATGTCAAAAACTGATGATATACAACTATGGAGACTGCTCCTCCCTGTCTCTCTCTGTCTCTTATCTCTCTCTGTCAAAAACAATAAAAACTTAAAAAAAAACACAAAAGTAGAGATTGGTGGTTACAAAATAGTTGCAGGGATGTAAAGTACAGCACAGAGAATATAGTCAATAATACTGTAAAAACTAGATATGGTACCAGGTGGGTACTAGACTTGTCAGAGGGATCACTTTACAAATTATGGAAATGTCTAACCACTATGCTATATACTTGAGACTATTATAAAATAGTATTGAATGTCAACTGTAATTGAAAAATAGAAATTAAATAACTAAAATAAAAAATAAATATATAAAACGTCCCTTTATGAAACGATATGAAGATGGTAGTTGTAGTAAGTAGGCTAATTTTGGCTGTAATAGGAATCCATCTAACTGGTGTTTAAGCAAGAGGAGAAATTTATTGTAAAGATGTGGGGCGTGTCTAATGGAATCCAAAGATTGGGACTGAGGGTCTCCAGTGCCAGCATGATACACTTAATCTCTCTCTTTATTCCTCGTGCATTTGCTTCATTTCTTCTCTTGCTACGGAGTACCACTTCCTTGTCCTCTTAATAGAAAATATGCCAGCAACAATTCTGAGTGTTTTAAGAATTTGTGTTGGGCCACATCCAATGCCATCCTGGGCCGCCCATTGGACATGCCTGGGTTACATCCTGGGAAAAGCTTTAGCCTAGGAAAATGATAAGCTGATTTAGTTAAGTGCGTACTTTCGGGATACAATATATAGTTTTTGCTATTTTTGTTCTGTAGGTCATTTTTACCATGAACTGACTCTAGTAGAGGGGTTCTCCACCTAAGGGGGAATCAGAATCCTTTAGAGTTAGTTATCCTATGCCAAGATTCTAATTTACTAGGTCTGGCATGGGAATAGGGCATGTATCTGTTTTTAAAATCTCCCAAAGCCAATATTTTATAAGATAATATATCCTATGAAAGTTTCTCTTTAATAAGCAAATTAGTTAGCATAGCTTTAAGAGTTCTATACCATTTTGATAACACTAATGCTAGAACTTGGTTTGTATCACTATAGTCTCTACTTTACCCAGATTGATATCTCTCCAAGCATCTCATCCATTTCCATTGGCAAATACTCCCACTTTCATACTCCTCTTTGCCCTCTGGTTTTCTACTTGTAAGGATTGAAGTTTGCCTTCCGCCAAGAGGCTGTCACTGGCTATCCTCATCCACAATTTATCTTTTTATTACAGGACAAATTATAACACAGTGCTTACATAATTGGCAAGTACCCATCATTTGAGTGGCTGATTTGTTTATCACTCATGAGCCTTGTATGTACAGGATGGCCCGAAAGCAGATATGCAGCACAGTTTATTTTGTTGTGTGTCAGAATGTGTATATGTACACATATAATCTGCTGTAATGAATTTCTTTTTTTTATTTTAAAGATTATTTTTGACAGTTTTTTGACAGTTTCATTCCACACAGGTGGGCACAGAGCTGTGCAAGGTGGGAACCAGGCCCAGGGGCATGGAGGCATGCCCCCTCTAGCAGAGGGCTTCCTACATAGAAGCTCACCCCAAAAGGAACCAAATTACCCCACCCACCCACCCCCACACACACACCCATGGGAAGGACACCACAGTTCAATACATGGGTCTGCACGGGCCGGGGCCAGAATTTGATCCTCAGACCTCAGGGCTGCAAAGCGAGGGCTCAACCTGCTTAGCTATCCTGGCATTCCCCCATCTCTACTTCTTAATCCTTTCAAATTTTTCAAACAGCCCCCAAACCTCCTCTCATCTGGCAACCATCAGTTTGTTCTGTGCATCTATGAGTCTGTTTCTTTTTTCCAGATTTTACATATAAGTAAAATCATATGTTTTTCTGTCTGACTTCACTTAGCATAATACCCTCTAGGTCCATCATGTTGTTACAAATGGTAAAGTTTTGTTTTTTTTTATGACAGAGTAATATTCCACTGTATATGTACTCTCTCTTTTTTATCCAAAGGTCCACTGATAGGTACTTAGGTTATTTCCATATCATGGCTATTTGCATATGTGCTGCTGAAGCAAGCACAGTATCTTGACTATTTGTAAATAGGGCTGCAATGAACACAGAGGTACATATATCTTTTCAAGTTAGTGTTTCATTCTTCAGCTAAATACCCAGAAGTGGAATTGCTGGGTCTTAATGTAGTTCTATTTTCAAATTTTTGAGGAATCTCCACACTATTTTCTATAGAGGCTTACCAATTTACAATCCCACCAACAATGGGTTTCCTTTTTCCCACATCTTCATCAACATGTTTGTTGATTAACAACAGCCATTCTGACAGGTGTGAGGTGGTATCTCATTGTGGTTTTAATTTGCATTTCTCTGATTATTAGTGACATAAGTATGGTATATACTTCCATTTATTTACATCTTCTTCAATTTGTTTGTATCTTATAAATCTGTTTTTCGATTTGTTCAATATCTTATCATTTTCCAAGTACAGGTCTTTTACTTCCTTGGTTCAGTTTATTCCTAGGTATTTTCTTTTTCAAGCAACTGCAGATGGGATTGTTTTCTTAATTTCTATTTCTGATTGTTTGTTATTTGTGTATAAAAATGCAAGCAATTTCTGAATATTAATTTCATATCCTGCTCTTGAACTGGATTCATTTATCAGTTCACATAGGTTTTTTTTTATTTTTGTGGAATCTTTAGGGTTCTCTCTCTATATTATGTAATCTGCAAATTATTTTACTTCTTTTCCAATTTGGATGCCTTTTACCGTATTTTCCGGCGTATAAGACAACCCCCTAATTTTACAGTTAAAACATAGATTTAGGCCTATATTCGCTGTATAAGACTACAGCCTCAGAAGTGGGGGGTAGTCTTATACAGCGAATATAGGCCTAAACCTATGTTTTAACTGTAAAATTAGGGGGTCGTCTTATACGCCCGGTCGTCTTATACACCGGAAAATACGGTATTTCTTTTCCTTATCTGACTGCTGTGGCTAGGACGTCCAATACTAGTTGAATAGATGTGGTGAAAGTAAACATCCTTGTTTTGTTCCTGATCTTAAGATAAACACCTTTAGCTTTTCATATTCAAGTATGTTAGCTATGGGTTTGTCATATATGGCTTTCATTGTGTTAAGGTATGTTCCCTACAGTCCCACTTTGCTGAGAGTTTTTTTTTATAAGTGTATGCTAGATTTTGTCAAATGCTTTTTTCTGCATATATTGGTGAGATCATGATTTTTATCCATTTTGTTTATATATCATGTGAATTTGCAGATATTGAAACAACTTTGAATTCAGGAATAAACCCCACTTGATCATGTATTGCTGGATTCAGAATGCTAATGCTTTGTTAAGGATTTCTGCATCTATGTTCAACAGGGATGTTGGCCTATAATTATTATTTTTTATTTTTTGTAATATCTATCATTTTAGAATCAGGGTAATAGTGGTCTTGTAAAATGGGTTTGGGAGTTTTCCCTCCTCTTAAATTTTTTGAGATGAATAGGTGCTAATTCTATGATAGTTTGGTAAAATTCACCTGTTAAGGCATTTGGTCCTGGACTTTTGTTTGTTGGAAGTTTTTCATTTCTGGTTCAATTTTGTTAGTAGTAATGGGTCTGTTCAGATTTTGTTTCTCCTTGATTCAGTCTTGGAAGATTGTACGTTTCTAGAAAATTACCCATTTCTTCCAGATTGTCAACTCTGTTGGCATGTAATTGTTCATAGTATGTGGTGTCAGCTGTCACTTCTCTTTCATTTCTAATTTTATTTATTTGGGTCCACTCTCACTTTTTCGTGATGAGTCTGGGTTAAGCGTTTATGTATTTTGTCTATCTTTTCGAAAAAACAGCTCTTGGTTTCATTGATCTTTTGAGGTTTTTAAGACTGTTTTGTTTATTTCTGCTCTCATCTTTATTATTTCCTTCTTTCTACGCACTTTGGGTTTTATTTGTTGTTCTGTTTTTCATTCCTTTAGGTGTAAGGTTAGATTTTTTGTGATTTTTCTTGTTTCTTGAGCTAAGCCTACTTTGCTATACTTTTCCTCTTAGGACTACTTTTCCTGTGTCCCACAGACTTAGGGTTTTCGTGTTTTCATTTTCATTTTTCTCAAGATATCATTTGATTTCTTCCTTAATCTCATTAACCCTTTCATTGTTCAGTAGCATACTATTTAGCCTCCATGTGTTTGTGGGATTCTTTTGTTTTTGTATTTTGTAATTGACTTTTGGTTTCATATCATTGTGGTCAGGGAAGATGTCTGATGTGATCTTAATTTTCTTAAATTTATTGAGACTTGTTTTGTGGCCTAATATGTGATCTATCCTGAAAAATGTTCCATGTACACTTGATTAAGAAAAAGTATATTCTCCTGCTTTGGGGTGAAATGATCTAAGAAATACCAATTAAATCCATCTGGTCTAGTGTGTTGTGTGAGGCCTCTGTTCCCTTATTGATTTTGTCTGGAAGATCTGTCCATTGGTATTAATGGGGTGCTTAAGTCACCTACTATGATTATATTACTGTTGATCTATCCCTTTACATTCATCAGTATTTGCTTCATATTTTTAGGTGATCCTATTCTGAACGCATAAATGCTTACAAGGACTGTATCCTCTTGATGGACTGACCCAAGTATTGCAACCTCAGTTTTTCTGTTTGTTCGCATTTTCTCTTACATAAAATGTTTTTCCAACATATTACTTCCAGTCTGAGTCTATCTTTTGATCTGAAATAGGTTTCTTGTAGACAGTATATACACAGGTCTTGTCTTATCCATTCAGCCACCTTGTATCTTTTCATTTGAGCATTTAATCCATTTATATTTAAAGTGATTATTGATAGGAATGTAGTTATTGCCATTTTATTATTCACATTTATGGATTTTTCCTCCTTCTTAAAGAAGTCCCTTTAATAATTCTTGTTATACTAGTTTGGTGGTGACACATTCCTTTAGCTTTTTCTTGTCTGGGAAGCTCTTTATCTGTGCTTCAATTCTAAACGATAGCTTTTCTGGGTAGAGTAATATTGGTTGTAGATCCTAGCTATCCATCAGTTTGAATATCTGTGCTAACACCTTCTGGCTTGCCAAGTTCTTTTGCTAAATCACCTGACAATCTTCTGGGCACTCCCTTGTAGGTAACTGACTGCCTTTTTCTGGCTGCTTTTAAGGTTCTTTGTCTTTAATCTTTACCATTTTAATTATGATGTGTCTTGGTGTGGGTCTCTCTGGGTTCATTTTGTTTGAAATTCTCTGCTTCCTGGACTGGTATGTCTATTTCTTTCACCGGGTTAGGGAAGTTTTCCGTCGTTATTTCTTCAAATACATTCTAAATCCCTTGCTCTCGCTCTCTTCCTTCTGGTACCCCTATGATGCAAATATTGGTATAATTGATGTTGTCCTTATGGTCTTGTACAGTATCCTCACTGATTTTATTCCACGTGGGTGTTTTGTGCTACCTTGTCTTCCAAATAACTGATCTGATCCTCTCCTTCATCAAATCTACTATTGATTCCTTCTAGTATATTCTTTATTTCAGTTCGTGTATTTTTCACTTCTGAGTGGTTGGTTCTTTTTTATGATTTCTATGTCCTTTTCTGTGTTTACTTTCCCTTCATTGAAGTTCTACGTTCCTTGGACATCCTTATAGCCAGTGTTTTAACCTCTGTGTCTGGTAGATTGCTTGCCTCCATTTCGTTTAGTTCTTTTTCTGGAGTTTTATCCTGTTCTTTCACTTGGAACATGTTTCTTTGTCTTTTAGGTGCCTCTCTGTGTTTGTTTCTATGTATCAGGTAGATCTGCTATGCCTCCCACGCTTGGCAGAGTGGCCTTATGTAGGAAATAAACTGTGGGGCCAAATGACACAGACTACTTCATCACCTGAGCCGGGTGCTCCAGGAGTGTTCCTTGTGTGGATCGTGGCCTCCTGCTGTAGTTGAGCCTTGACTGCTTTTGGCACATCAGTGGGTGGAACTGACCCTCAGGTTGACTGACTGTGAGGACTGGTCATGACCACAGAGTTATAAACTACTGTGCAGGGGCTGCCTCCACAGAGCAGAATTCACCCTGACAAAGTTTGATGCTTGCTGAGACCATTTTTGTGTGTGCCACTTGTAGAGATAATTGGGTGCTGCTCTACTGTGGTCTGAAACCAGATACCAGGTATGTCAATTCTGGGTCTCTTAGGAGAGGCTCCCATGCAGACTAAGGTCAGCCGGGGCCTGTGACTGGCCTGGTAAAAGCTACAAAGTGATCTGTAGTTGGTAGCTGTCTGTGCTGGGCCTGGAGGTTCTTGGGAGAAGCCATGCTGTGAACCAAGGCCAGCTGCCATCAGTACCAGGCCTGGGGTCATTCAGCCAAAGGAACAGGGGACTCTGAGGCCTGCCATCACCTGCTGTCCAGAAAGCTCAGTCACTGAAAGAACCTCAGGTAGTATGCAAGTTGGGTAAGGAGGGGGGGGGGGGGTCTCAGGGAGTCATCAGGGCAGGGTGAGTGTTGTTCACCCAGTTAATTCAGATTTGGAACCAGTGCCAAGCCTGGAACCACTCAGTAAGAGGCATATGGCACTCTGAGGCCAGCTGCCGCCTATCGGGGGCCTGCAGGCCTTTGAGAGTATTGAAGAAAGACTGCAGCACGAGCCAAGGCTGGCTACCCACTGCTGATAGAGCCTCTGGAAGTGCACAGGCCAAGGCTGGCTGCACAGTGCTGAGAGAACCCCTGGAGGTGCAGGTGTGGGTGCATGAGTTGGGTGGGTGGGGAGTCTCAGGGAGCCACCAGGTTGGTGCGAGTGGTATTTACCAGGATAACGCAGATTTGGTCATGTGGGAGGAGGACTCAACACAAGGACAATGGTGGCTATCCCTCCAGCCCTTGCCTTGAAGCCACATAACAGTCCCTGTATGTCTCTGGCACCCTTCCCCTGCCCTGAGCTGCTGTTCCTCCACCAGTCCAGGTTGAGTGCCTGCACGCAAGTCTGTGCATAAGCCCTTTGAGAGGAGGCTTGGGTTTCAAGCAGCCTTCCATTTCAACCAGGTGAACAAAATCCCCACTGATTTTCACAGCTAGATGTTGTGGGGAAACCTTCCCAGCACTGGTGCTCCAGGCTGAGTAGCCTGCTCTGGGGCTGGAACCCTTCATTACTCTGGGGACCTCTACAACTGAGATATCCCTTCCAATTCTCAACCGCCATGTTGTGGGGTCAGCCCTTGCATTTCGGCCCCCCCTACCAGTTTCAGTGGGGGTTCTTCTTCACAACCTTAGCTGTAGGACTTCTACTCAGCTAGCCTTGACATGGTTCTCCGTGCCAACTGTTATACAATTTAGTTGTAACTTCCTTTATGGTCATGGCACAGCATTTACCTAACTCTACCATCTTAACTGAAACTTTCATAAAGGGACATTTTAACACTAAAACTTCAGGACGCACAAAACCTCAAAACTTTAAAAGAGGAATATTTATTTAATGACAGCTGTGTGCCAGGGGCAGGTCTAAGTCCTTGAAATAGAGTGTTAAACAAAAGACATAACATCATTCTTCTCATGGAGCTTACATTCTAGTAAGAGTATTCAGATAATAAAAATATAATTTCAGTTAGTAATAAGCAGTTTGCAGAAAATAATTTTGTAAAGGTAATGGGACAGAGTGAAATGAGGATCGTATGGTTCTGAAAGAGTGGTTAGATAATACTGCTTGTCTAAAAAGGTTACATTAGAATTGAAACCTGAAATGATGAAAAGAAGTCAGTTGTGTAATGTTTTAAGAAGAGGATCCAGGCAGAGGGAACACTACTTAGTTGGGAGCAAGCCATGACATTTTTGAGGAACAAAAAAGAAGGGCAGTGTAGATGGAATACAATGAACAAGGGGAATGTCAAAGAAATGGTAAAGGGGGGATGCTGGGATAGCTCAGCAGGTTGAGCGCTTGCCTTGCAACTGCGAGGTTCAGGGTTCAATCTCAGCCCTGGCTCATGTAAACCCACGTGCTGAACTGCAACGTGGCTGGTCCCACCAGGATGGCTTGGTGACGAAGGTTCTGGCTTCCCATGCGGGAGGACCCCAGTTTGACTCCCAGCCCACACAGCCCCACATCTACCTGTGTAGAATGAAACTATGTCACAACTGATGATGTACAGCTGCTCTGGGCTCGTCCCCTTTCTCTCTCACCTCTTTCAAACAGTAGAGTAGATCTAGATAGATAATTGATTGATAGATAGATAGACAGATAGATAGACAAAATAAATAAATACATAAAGTGATCAAGGAATAAAGAGATAGATAGATACACAAAATAAATAAACACATAAAGTGATCAAGGAATAATTGATCTAAGAGAAAAAGAGCATATATTTTTGAAGTAGAGATCAGATCATGTGTAATAACTAGTAGGCAATGGAAAGAATTTGAAAATAACTTGAGTTTTATGAAAATCTTCATTTTATCATCTTTAGTTGTCATTTTGCCTTGCATCAGTGATAACTTTAAAAGGTCTTTAAGAAATTACCATCCTCAAGTATTTGACACAATCCTGAGGTTAGCCAGGAATGAACATTTCCTAAGCAGCAAATCGCTCTTCTGGTGCAATAGGAATTCTTTAAAAAAGAATTTTAGGGCAAAAGCAAAGCTATCTTTAAAGGAAAAAGAATCTAGGAAGACAGAAACTATTAGAAATTCTATCCTATTTATTATAGTGTGAATCTACTTTGATTAACACTGTACAAAGGTCTTAGTTAAGGAAGAACAAAAATAGTTAAGTTCTAAGCTACTATAAACAACATTCTTTGTTAACTGTGTTTACTATTATTGAAATGGATACTAACATGTTTAAATACTGTCAGAAGAGAAAAGGTGAAAACCAGACTTCTGATTTTACTGTACTTCCTAAGAATAGCCACAGTTTAATGGTCAAGGTAGTTATAAACTTTAATCTCATCTCTATTACTTACTATGCTAAAGAAAGAACTTCTCCCATGTGGTGAAATTGGGTACAAGGGATGCTTAAATATCTCCTTTGAAAGCTTTTTAAAACAGTAGACAAATCAGTTTAAAGAGGTTTGGATATAGTATCTCACAGAAGAGTGATGTTCTCTCTAGATCTTTCCAGACAACTATTATCTATGTACACTAAGCAAGTAATTAAATCTACACTGCTTCTAAGATTAATGTCAGTAAAGTCAGATCTTTGAAAGCTCTAATGTATTCATGAATCTCATCTTTCACTATGTTAGATATTTAGTTAGCCCACTTATCAGCAGGCCAAAAAGTAGACTGTTATTAACACAATCTATAAAGGGAAGTACTTTGTGAGTGTTATGTGAGCTGAAGAAATAAAAGTCATTACACACCTTGATCAAGACTTGATTCTGAGTGCATCCTCCCTGACACATTTCCAGCAGTTTGGCAAAGTGCCCGGGGATGATTAGCCGCCAGTGTAAGTGAGAGTGGGTTATGGTCTACCTAAATTGTAAAGTCTCCCCCAAGTGGTCACATACAAATAACAGGAAGAGTGAGGAAAATACTGCAGCTTCTGTGAGAATGATCAAAAATACTCTAAGCAGAACCTGGTTCCTACAATGAGAAATAACACCTTTAATTCAGTACTAGTACCATATCAGTAAATAGACCTCTTATGCTTATCTGCTCTTATAATAGTCATGTATGTGAAAACCATTTTTGGAAGAAAGGAAGCTACAGGAAAAACAAAACTAACATAATTTTTCTCAGTATAATTTTTTTTTTTTTAGGAATAACTTAATATCCCCAAACAGCCCATTATTTGTTTCATCTAAAGGGCAGGTGTTCATCCTTTCTGAACTCAATACCAGGACATCCCTTGCAAGTTAACTACATCCATGTGAAGTATAGTTCTGATACAAATTTAGTCACCAAATGAATCACCTTGGAAAAAAATTATCGGTGTTATATACCTAATGTCTAATTTGAAAAATGCTACTTTTCAAAAACCACCTATAACTACTTAATTTATAACAAAGTAAGTGATGTCAAAAGTACAAAGGGGTCTAATATTTATTTTCTTGATTTTTCATAATTAATGGCCTTTGACTAGCACTAACCCAGTATTATTTGCAACTCAGCAAAAATTTGCAAATACTACTTTTAACAAAGCTAGGATGTCAAAAATGTGAAAGATATTTAATTAAAATATTAGTTGTCCTCTGCTAACCACCCATTATTAAAAATAACGTATATAAGAACACGGCAAATAAACTTAAATTTAAAAATAAGGTAACATATACTGAATCTCACAATTACAATCTTTCTGGTCATTTCAAGCTAAAAAAAGGAGGGAGGAGGGGAGGGTGAGAAGCAGGCTATGTAGCCTTCTGGAACAATTTGAGCCTGAAATGAGACTCAGGAAAAAAGCAAACTGCTCCCTCGAGTGTTTAAGAAATATATGATTCATTTTTTAAAATCCAACAGTTGGCCTTGAGAACAGGAAAACAAAAAAAAAAGATTTTCTCTTATTTCGAGCTACCAGACTTGCTTAAGTACCTTAATTTCTCCAGTGTTTACTTAAGCTAGAATGTAAAAATTTTCATTTTGAAATTCCAAGTGGAAAATAAACTGGGCGTCATTGGTTAGAAAAGGGGACACACACATACCTGAATGTTTTGTCATAAAAATATTTAATGTGTAATCTCTGTAGGGCAAAACAGAGGAATTAAAAGTGTTGCTATTTGTGTATTATGTAACCCTAGTCTAAAACCTTCCAAAGTAACACATTGCGCAAACATATTTAAGCATATATTTAAATAGATAGATTTCAGATACAAATGACCTCAAAATGACACAACCCATACAAAGTGCTCTGTTTACTGTAATAAGGCCCCAGGAGACGTAACTCTAATCAGGCCTGATACCTTAGCATAAGTGTACCGTGGATGCCTAAAACAGGCCATAATTTCGTGAGGTCGGTCGTCATACGTACGCACTGCAACAGTCTCCGCATTGATAAGTGTGTTACCTCGCCTGAGATACTCAATACATGGAAGTTTCCAAACGACCATGCCAAAGATTTCACGGGAAGAAATGGCTGCTAAATCATATTCCAACTGAAGAGCATTTGAACGCACCTCAAATGTTCCAAACCCTATTACAAGCAGACCGACGCTGGCGGCAGAAAGTAAAATCCCAACAATCCCCAGAGGTGTGGGAAAGAGGAAAACGTGGCTCGCTTGACCTTAACCGGCTCTGTTATAAGTAATGCGGGGAATTTTCTCATCTTCCCCCATCAGCCTTCCATTCCCTTCGTCTCGAGCTCCCAACCTCTTGACTGAACGAACGATGCCCCAGGTTATGGAAGTTTAATGGATGTACAGTCTCGGGAACTGTAAATCCCAGGGGCTGGTGAGATTGAGACTAAACTCCCAATAAAGTGTTAAAAAGTCCTTCTGCAAAAAATATCCACCCAATCCGCATCCTGTCATCACAGCGACCTTATGATCCCTCAAGAGGCCACCTCCTGGCCCTTAATCCAGGGGGGAGAAGAAGAAACAGCCCTGGCACCCCTCTGGTTCCAGGTGAATGTACCCCGGCTCGGAAGCGCCTCCGGACCCGCGTGTGCTCAGCCCACAACCACTTCGGCCAAACCCCTGGAGGCTCGTGCCTCGGAAGTAGCCGGAGTTGCAAAAAAAGCCTCCTCCCCCACCCGCCCCCCGAAATAAACTCGGGGCTCGGAAGCCTGCCAGAAGTCGGCGGAATCGCCCCTTCTCGCGACTGACCCCGGGGGTGTCAGGCCCGGCTCCCCATTCATGCTTCACCGCCGTGCACGGCGCCGGCGCCCCCCCAGCCCGGGGCCGCGCCCGGGGAGCGCGTGGGGCGCGCGGCGGGGCTGCCGGGCAGCGTGGCTGCCGGGCAGCGTGGGCCAGACACGTTGCCGGGCTCCGGCCCGCCCGCGAGCAGCCCGGCCGCCGGGGGCCCGGCCAAGGCGCGCCGATCGGCCCTCCCCAGCCCCGCCGCCCGCCCGAGCCCAGGTGCGGGGAGCACGGGGCGGGCCCGGGTCCCCGCGTGGCGCGCGGCGACCAGCAACAGGGCGCCCCCCGCCCGACCCCGCGCTCAGCGAGCCCGTTCCCCGAGCAACGTGGGGCCCCGCACAACTCACCGGCTCGCACCTCGGCCGCCTCCGCGCCGCCGCTCTCCTTCAGCCGCAGGAGCCGCCGAACAGCCCCATCTACAAAGTCGGGGCTCGGAGTTGCGAATGGGAGATGCGGCGCTCGGCGCCCTCCGCCTCCCGCTCCCTCCGCCCCTCGCTCGCTCGGCTCGCCGCCTCGGCTCCAGCCGCCCGCGCCGCCCCCAGCGCGCGCGGCCTCCTCCGGCTCCTCCCGCCGCGGCGGCGGCTGCTGCCGGGGTGCGCGCCCTCCCCGGCCCCGCGCGTGCGCCGGACGCCGGGGAGCGCGCGCGCGGGCGCGAGGAGGCGCCGCCGCCGCCGGGAAGCCCGGCCCCGCCCCTCCGGCCGCGGCGCCCAGGTGCAGCCCCCACGCCGCCGCCGCCGCCCCGGCCGCTCCCCGGGCCCGGCCCCCGAGCCGCGCGCGCGAGGGGGCTCGGTCAGACCCGGGCCGCGCCAGGTCTTCCCGGCCGGAATTGCCGCTGTCGTTCAGCATGGAGCGATGGGCCAGATACTTCGGGGGGGCACCGGAGGCTCCTCCCCTGCCCTTGCCAAGAGTTTGCATTCAAAGAACACAGTGTTGGGGCACAAAGGATCCATCTCCCCTTTCACACACCCTTCGGGTTTGGATGTGTCTTTGGCAGCTTCTACAGCGCTGACGGTGTCCTTCGCGAATTTTCTGCCAAAGGCCCAACCGGGGAGTGTGACCCACACCGGAGGGGATGGACAGACACTGGCTCTTTTCATAGCCCCGAAGTCCCAGGGCCGGCTTTGCGGGACACGCACTGCTCGGCTCCTCCCCAGCACCTGGCCTGCCCAGACCCCAGAAGCGGGGGCTGCGCCCTCCTGTCACCGTGACTCAGCCTCGAGCAGGGCGCTCTGTGGTGGGGGTCCGGCGTGCAGATGACGCATTTTGACAGGAGCGCAGATTTAATGTTTCAGTTGAAAGGAACCGAGCAATGCCGTGCGGCAGAGGCTCTGGCTAGAAAAACACAGCAAGTCAAGGAGAGAACTTCCGATTCCTCCAACATCCCCCGAATCCAAAAAGATCTCTCTGCTCCCTCAGACCTGCGATGGGGGTTTTCCCAAAAAGCCGTTTCTTCCTCAATTTCAAGAAACTATGAAAGATGTTTAAATGTTACAAAATGTTTACGGCAGTCTTTTCAAACCCTGAGTGTACAAAGTGTGGGTAACACTTGACCTGTGGAGACTACCACATCAGTTGACCCCCGGTTTGCAGCCTTTCCTGGCCTCTCGGGCACTGAGACACAGTCCTGCACCAACCAGGCATTTGATAAGTCTGCCCAATGAGTGAGCACATCGTGGCCCATTCTATTCAGTGATGGAGTCCCAAGCAGCATTGGCCCCCATTTCTGAGTGTGGTTAGCAGGAAAGGAAGAAGCGAATACTATGGATGACATATATTAAGAAGGCCCAGTCCCCCAAACAGTGATTTTTCTCCTAAACCTTAATTAACCAAGCATCAAAGTTTAGTTTACTTTTTCATTAGGATCATTAATTTTGGAAACCAACATTCAGGGTGAATTTGTAGAGTATTAATTTAGAACCTCTTCTGGAACAGCAAACCCGAGGAAGGGAAATTGGACGCATTTAAGCAGACCTGAACTCAACTAAGGGGTCCAGAGTAACTTTGGGCACATGCTGCACCCCACCCTCACCCCCACAGTCAGACCAGCTGGATAAAATGAAGTAAGGTGGGCTGTGTGTCCAAGAGTGAGGCAAGGAAGAGACAAAGTGGAAGAATGAGGTTTCTCTTCTCAGAGAATCAGCAAACCTTTCAAGTCTTCCTTTTCCTCTTGTTTTCCAGACCCATTTCTTTCCCACAGCATACCCAGTGGCCCATTCCTCCTGCACCTGGCCCAGGCCCATGAACTTGTGTTCTGTTCTGTCCCCCAACCTCACCACAACCCCCTCCTATCCAGCTAGTACCCGGAGCTTCTCTGGGGGAACGTAGGCGAATGTCATTTCTGGGTGTGTTCCTGATCATTTATAGTACACTTTTATTTCCTCAAGGGTCTTCTGGAAACAATGTCCTAACCTCTTCCGACTCCATCCCCACACCCTGAAAATAGGATGAAGTTAACTGAGGAAGTTTAGGGGCGTCTCTACCCCCTCAAATCACAACATGTAGTCCTTCCTGACTTACAGCTAGGATAAGATGACCAGATTTTAACATTGGTGAAGCGGGACACCATTGACGGGGGGGGGCGGGGGGGGGGGGGGGTTCTTGATTAAAAATTTGGTCTATCTCCCGCTGTTCCCTAGCTTGTCGTGCATTCTTTCCAAAAATCAGGACTTTCTTAAAACGCCGTGGGACACGGGACAAATTGTTAAAAATCGGGACTGTCCCGCCAAAAGCGGGACATCTGGTCACCTTAAGCTAGGACCAATCTCACCAACTCCCTTATCCCAACTCCCTCATGCCAGGAATGCAGCATTTGGGAGCAGGAATACAGGAACAATTATCTTCCACTTTCACTTCCAAGTCTGTTCTCCAAAAAATGGCAGCCACTATTAGAAGGATGCTTATCATGGTTGTAAGACTCAGCCTCATCCTCAAGAGCCAGAGATGATTTTGTTCCACAACTACGTACGTATCTTTAATTGCTTCTCTTCAGGGTATTCTTGCCAATGAAGTTTTTCTCTGAGTGCCTGTATTTTATCAAATACCTATATACAGGTTATATTCTAAAATACTGCTTCTTTTTAGAAACAATAGTGTCATTTGATGACATTCCACCCTTTTCTCTAAACTTTAAGGATGGGACATGCCAGCATAAATTTGAAGTGATCTAACAGGTACATTGGGACTCTCATCATTGCTTGCCAGCCCATTGTTCTGAGGGGTTATCATTTCTGAGACACCACCCATCCATTTTCCATACCTGTTACAAATTCTTCAGTCCAGGAGAAGGGAATGTTATGATTGAAAATGATGGGAGATCCTTCTCTTCAACGTCCTTAATGATCTGACTTTCCATTTCCTTCAAGGTTACTCTAAAGGAATCATAATTTTACCACAGCCCAGCATCTCCTAACTGTAACTCAATTTAAAGTCTGAATTTTGAAACTTAATTCTGGAGCACCCATCACTGGCTTTATTTCCTCTTTTAAATATAAACAAAAGTGTATCTACTTCTAATGGGATTGTGTTTCCTCTTCTGACCTGCCTTGCATTTCAGAAATGGAGCATTTTGCTAATAGTAAAAGCCCCAACTTCTACGAAAGCACATCCTACCTGCTTCTTTTCCAACTAATCCATCATGATGAGAGCTGTGATGATGGTTCTGGAATGTAGCTTTATGAAAAATTGCAACTGACATGCATCACAAAGTCCAACCAAGCTTTTCTGCAGGATACTTTATTTAGCTTCACCCCTTTATCTCTGTTCACAAAGCTAGGTCAGACTCCAATTTCCAGCCTCCTTGCTAACCTTTCTAATTCAAGTCTCTCTCTTGCTTGCTTGCAATTTCCCCTACACTTTGAGTAGTGCTTCTCACTTTGGGCTTGTTTGTTGGAATCATCCAGAGAACTTAAAAAAACAAAAATCCCCACTGCTGGCTGGGTGTTGCCTTTAGATTCAATTGTTCTGGGGTGCAGCATTTTTTCAGAGCTTTCCAGGTAATTCTTATACACAGCCAGAATAAAGAACTACCGAAATGAGTCATCTTCCAAACATTTATACCAAGTCTTCGCAGAACATTGAGGTGGCTCCAAATTACCTCAAATAATCAAATTAAAATCCTATGCTTTAAGACTCTGCCAATTGACTAGAATAGTCTCCTTTCCAAACAGCTTAAATTTATCTCCTTCCTAAAGTTTCACCAGATTAGTCTCACCTGGCTGCCTATAGATTGCTGTTCCCAGTTCTCTGAGCATTCCACCTGGCATAGGTTCGAAGCCCTTGGACCACTGTTGATTGTGTATATTATCATTTTAATCTAGCTTTCATCGATATCTGTCAGAGGCTTTACCTGTAATCTAAATCTCTCTGAAGTCCCACTTAGGTCAATAGACAATTTCAGAATAAACAGAAATGTCATTCTTAGCAGGACTTTCTGCTCTCTCTGAAAGAATATTCACTGACACAATGCAGTTCATTTTTTTTTTTTTTTAATCACAAAGCCAGCAGTTGTTAAGAACTTGTGTATTTGGGGTTGTTTTTATGTTTCTTACAACAGAACAACTGTCTCACTGTATCTCCCTGACTCTCTTTACCACGGCCGTTCATTTCCTTCAGGCACCGGAATCTGACTTCAACACCCACCTGTCTACTGAAACTATGTCACAACTGACGTTTTCATCGTGTGTTTATTCATTCATTTATTCATTCACTCAGTTATTAGTGGTAAATGCTGGGAATAATCAACAATGTCAAATTGCCCCTACCTAATGGTGGAGAATACTAAGCAATTAAAATATCACGTGAAAGTGCCATGTCAGGAGTCTCCATCATACACAATGGAACCGTGGGTAGCGTCTTTGCTTAGAGTTCAAGCACTCCAGCTCCAGTGTTTGAGGAGTTTAAGCCCCACCTCCACCCCTCCACCCTTGCCTTTTTAAACCTCTTCTTTCCTGCAACTTCCGTGATACTATACCACTCAGGAACTTCTTTGCTGATGCTTCCTTCATTGCCCTCTTTCCTTATTACATCATCTCCTCCCACTTCCAAAACAAAAATGTTCCATTAAGAATGGAAGAGATTTTGGGTGGAGAATGTAGAAAGAGAAGAGCCCACTGTTTCTCTCAAGATTCTCCTTGACCCTCTCTATCTTCCATGTTTCCACATCACTATCGATAGTTCCCTGAGGCATTTTTTCAACTTCCTGTTGAATACCTCCATCTGGATAAGTTATTCACAGATCCAAATAACATGTCAAAGAAAATTCAGGGGAAGCCGGGCTGGCTCGGCGGGTTGAGCGCTCACCTTGCAACCCCGGGGTACAAGGATCAAGCCCTGGCCCCAGTCTGTGTGAACCCATATGCTGAACTGGGATGTGCCCCCAGTTCGATTCTCACCAGGGTGAGCTTCCTATGTGCCAGGCCCCCAGTTCGGCTCCCCCTCTAGGTGTACTTCCCATGCGGGAGGCCTCCAGGCCTTTTCCTGCCCTAAGGTAACTATGGAGACTGCTCTGGGCCCTCCCTCCTCTCTCTGTCTGTCTGTCTCTCTCTGTCAAAAACAAGAAAATAAATCTTTAAAATAAAACTCACTGCTTCTACCACCCTACTCTAACCCCTTGCAGGTTCTTCTTGTTCCTCCCTCTCCTCACCTCCCCTCACCTTCTCCCTGATCGATCCTGCCTGTACCCAGGACCTCTGAAGTTTGCCTTCTTAATATCATGGGACTGGATCCTTGTGTGCCTTTCCTCTGGCCCTGCAAGTCTCCTTGCCCAACCCCAGGTGTACCTAGATGCCAAATGTGAGTCATATCATCCTTCTCGCCTCAGTTCTTACGGGACTCCATTCACAAGGTTGTTCACGGTGCCCCGGGGTGTGGATATTACACATCAATTACACCGGGCACCTTTATCCTTTCACCCCTCTGTTTTTGTAGCAATGGCGCCCCTCATCGATGCTGGTCCAAATCCCAGCTTCTGTGTCCACCTCACGTCCTCCTTTTCCATCTACCTTTCCTGCCCCACCCCAAACAGAGGAACTAATTTCTTTGAATTTCTGTAACACTTTACCTCTTCTAACCCTTTTCCTATTCTGCTTCATAATAGCATCACTTATGTTTTAAAATATCTATCTTAACACTCTTTTCGCCACCACCCTTGAACCCAACCCCTTCCTGCTTGCAGATAAGAGTCCAGGGTGCTGTGCATGAGAATGCCTGCAGAACTGGGCACCATGCTGCTCCTAGTGCGGGCTCGTTTATTGAAACAGGTAAAGTTGTAAATTGGCAGACTTCTAAAATTGAAGAAAATGAAGTGGAAAAACTGTTGCCAACTAGAAGTGAACTGCTGTTCTTGAACATGCAAGTTTCAGCTGAGACGCTCTTACAAGGCCAATAGGCAGCAACCAGAATTGAGCTAGCTGAGTTTATGTCAACAGCCAGCCTTTGTATCTTGTTAACCCTTTGGGATTCTCATTTAAAATTGGTTTCTAGGGGAAGCTGGGATGGCTTTGCAGCACCGGATCCTGAGGATCGAATCCTGGGCCAGGCCCATGTGGACCCATATGCTGAACTGGGATGTGCCCCCAGTTCAGTTCTTGCCGGGGCCTATGTGGGAGGCTCCCGGCCCAGTTCCTGCCCTGCGCAGCCCTGTGCCCACCTGTGGAGTCAAACTATATGGAAAACTAATGTCAACTATGGAGACTACTCTGGGCCCTCCCCCTTCTCTCTGTCTGTCTCTCTCTCTCTCTGTCAAAAAACAATAAAAATAAATCTTTAAAATTGGCTTCTAGATTGCTCCTCTCTCATTTATACATGAGTTAAAAGCAAACAAGCAAACAAAATAGCGCATTTACATACTCAGATATCAAAAGAATATTTAAAAAGATAGAAAAACAGAAAAATAATTTTTTAACTGTGAATTTATGTGGTGTCGCTATGTTGTCTTGGACTCAATGGAGAGGCAGAGAGGCACGAGGCCCTGGGGGAGGGGTGGGGGACAGAGGAGATCTTTATGAAGAATTTTATGGCATTATAGTAACAAAAAGTGTCAATAATGATTAAGCACAAGAGCAAAGCGTGGCACTCTGAGTCAGGCTCCTGCAGAAGACTGGGGAGCAGTCCTGAGGGTAAAACCGAGTCATGAGGGGGCATAATAGGTGCCTAAGACATTTTTGTTGTATAAATTAATGAAAGATGGTCAAGATCAGGGGACTGAGAACAAGGATGGAAGTAAGTGTGTGTGTGGTCTGGGCAAGCTGTTTTGATTGTTAACAAAAAATATCCAGGGACTTAATGGCCCACTGTAAGTGGTGGAAACTTCATGCTAGGAAGTAGAGGGCACTTCATTCCTCCTTAAAATATCAGCTGTTTATAAACATGAAAGACCAGGTATTTTTTGGTAATAATAGTGAAAAATAACTATCTATTGAGTTCACAGCTATGTGGCAGACAGTGTTTTTCATCCTTTATATCCCATTTGAATCACTATTATCATCACCACATTACAGACAAGGAGTCAAGTGAAGAGTGGTGCAAGGCTCCAGATCTAAGAAGTGCTGAAGTCAGCTGAAGTGCAAAGCTGCTGCTCATTCCCACACTTCATACATACACAGAGGGCTTGGTAACCCTCAGGTTCGCTCAACCAGAATGAATGATAGGACAAGTCACCACAATTAAGGGTTGTCTGTAACATGTTATTTAGCTCAGACTCTTCACCATGATTTTCAAACTCACCATGTTTATGTATTTTAACAACATGAAAAGACTATCTTTGTTGTTGTCACAAGAGAACTATATTATAGAAAAGTGCAAATTCTTCTGAACTATTCTGCTCAAGAAAGAAGAGCACTAAGTAAAAGAGTAAATAAATGACACCTTAGAAAAAAGTGAGAAAATAATTTCTTTTCCTCATTTAGTTTATAGCCCGGGTTTGGCCGTCCACACAACATGGAAGATAATTTGTAGTACAGAAACTGACCAAGTAAGAAGAACTGGAGAACATCAATTCAGCTTTGCTATATGTAAATCCACTTCTTTCTCAGGAAAGAATAACATAGGATTAAATAAAATACCTTTAAAAAAATCAATTTTATTGTTTGAGAAAAGGTGAGAGAGAGAGAGAGAGAGAGAGAGAGAGAGAGAGAGAAGGAAGGAGGAGGGCCCAGAGCAGTCTCCATAGTTGTACATCATTAGCTGTGACATGGTTTCGTTCCACACAGTTGTATGTGGGGCCACACCAGGCAGGAACCAAACTGGGGGCCTTTCTGCATGGGAGGCAAGAACCTTTGCTGCCATCCTGGTGGTTACGAATTGTGCTACAGTTAAGCATATGGGTTTGCACAGTCCAGGGCCGGGAGTTGAACCCTGGACATCATGATTGTGAGGCAAGTGCTCAATTGCTGAGCTATCCTGGCATCCCCTAAAATACCTTTTAAATACAACT
Organism: Craseonycteris thonglongyai; assembly: GCA_004027555.1. NCBI lineage: Eukaryota > Metazoa > Chordata > Mammalia > Chiroptera > Craseonycteridae > Craseonycteris > Craseonycteris thonglongyai. The sequence continues at coordinate 28,358 of PVKE010006146.1, forward strand.
TCTTCTTATGTACAGCAGAGCATTGCCACAACTATTACTCTAGTGTTGTTTTCCTCATTGCCTATTCACTTCAGCTTCTTTAGAGAACGCGGTAGATGCAAAGACATGATTCCTCAGATCCACATTCAAGGAAAGACTTGTGCCCAGCTGTGGGAGAGCTGTCAGAAGAAAGCCCCCAGAGGTCAGCCCTTTGAGTATCACCTCAGCTGCGGAATGCCCACCCACATGCTCAAACTCATGTTCTAAGCCCTTCCCAGGGTGGTCCACATGAAATGACCAATGAAGGGAGAGATATAAAGGCCCAGCTCATCAGCGTAATGTGGCAAGTCTGAGAGGCGATTTTAGCTCCCGAGTCCCCTGTGAGGTCAGCTGAAGCTGTTGTTCGGACCTGCATCTCACACTCATTTCTCCCTCTGCCCAAGTCTTGCTACCTTCCCCTTCCTTCCATAGATAGTCACCTGAGTGCACCTACTGAACCACACGCTAAACTGTCTCAGAGGATGCACTAAGTGACACAGGAAAGGGACACATTTTGATTCATATACCACACATTTCTTTACCTCTGGGAGAAAACATAATCAAGTCATATGCTAATTCAATTGTTTCAGCAGAGGTTCATGGATGATTCTGAATCTAATTATTTGTATGTGTATATTGTTTGTATATGTGCATTGTTTGAATGTCTTTTATCCACATGGATAATCACTTTGATTGTTGCCATGAGGGATACAACTAAGAGCAGGAAAGTTTGTTGACTTAGAAGAATTTACAATTAAGGTGAATTCCTGTTATTTTTATTTAACCAATACGTCTTCCTTTATCTTCTGGTATTATAGCCCCCTCTTTTTCTTTGAAGTAATGTTTCTCTCACTGCTCATTGCATTAGATTCTGGTGGGACTGCACATCATAGTACCCTTCCCATACTCTCATGTCATGGGAGTGGCCATGTGATCCAAGCCTGGCCTTCAGCTCTTCAGCCACGGTGATTGGTCTAAGAAGTAGACATGTTACCTAAATCAAGAACATTTTGGATTTTTTAAAATATACTACAGCAGGGGGAAAGAATTTTTTTTTGCTTTCCTCAAATTAGCACTTGGAGAAACTCATTAAAGGAAGATTTAATCATGTCTGAGGTCAGCCCTACTTGTACTTCTGGAATTTTCTGGTTATCTAAGTTTATAAGACCCCTTTTAACTTAAATTGAGTTGGGTTTCTGTCACTTATCATCAACAGAGTTTTGACTTACAGACTTTCTGTTTGGGGGAGAAGTTACACATTTATTAAATGTTAGGTTGCAATTCAATCAATATATGATAATATGGCACAGTTAGGTAAATAATTATAAAGATACTGACATATTGTGGAAACTTAACATTTGTTTGGTTAGCTCATTTAAATAAAAAAAATTAAGAAGTGATAATTATAATTAATCTTATTCTTAGTCAATGTATAAGTCTCATAAGTTGAATACTTATTTAAAATGTCTTTAAATATATCATTACAACCTATACCAATTGTCCAATGAGATATCCATTTACATATTTCAGAATTAAGTCATTATGGTATTTATATAATGCAGGTAATACACTATAAAAGCTCTAGGTTCTGTTTCTGGATTCACCACCTATGGGCTCAGTAACCTTGGATAACTTATTCTATTATATATATGAAAACTAATCTGCAAAATGAGTATAATAGGCCCATCTTGCAGGATGTTTTAAAGATTATAAATTAAACCTGTAAAATGCCTGATACAGTTGCTTGCTCAGAGAAAAAGTCATTATTGACTATTGTTATTTTTACAATAGTTGTAGAACAACAAAAGGCTATTTGCTAATTATCTTTAGTGCACAATTATGAGCTAAAAATGCTCTAAAATTAGATTATCTTCCTCCCAAAGAAGACAAAGACTACATTATATCTACTATTGTTAAACATTGGTCTGGAAGTTCTAGCCAGTGCAACAGACAAGAAAGAGAAGAGATAAGGTATTAATACTGAAGGGAGAAACAAATTTATTATTATTTACAGATGATAAAATTATTTCTCTAGATGACCAAAGATAGACAATTTAAAGAGCTAATAGAACCAAAAGGATTTAAAAGATAGTCAGATGTGATCAAAATTTATAAAATACAATTAATTTTTCACCAACATAACAAAATAGAAAACTAAACTGAAAAAGAAGACATCTCATTCACAATAGCAACAAAATCGTGCCACATCAGAAACTGAAATACAAAGCTAAAATATTTTAAATATACACAACTGGAGAGACAAGAGATAGGTAGATTAATAGCATAAGAGTCAAGAAATAGATACATGTATATATGGAAAAGTAGGAATGAAAATGTTATTTATAATTGGTAGAGAAAGTTTAGGTCACTCAAAAAGTGGCATGAAGTTAATTGGCAAAACATTTTAAAGATATCACCCAAGAAATTAATTCCGTATGAACTGAAGATTTAAATCTAAAAGATTAAACCACTTAAGGAACTAAAAGAAAATGAATCATTACACCAAGACAGGACCTGTAATCAAAAAACTAAAATATGTGACATTACATTACTTGGAAAAAAAGATGCCATATACAAAGTTTAAAATAAAATGATAAATTTAGAAATAAAATTCAAAACCATGACAAAGTCTTGGGTCATCCTATATAATGACTATTTAAAAATCAGTATAAATATAAATACCAGATCTAGTTTAAACTAATAAGTGACAAATGTAAGCTTGATTGAATCAATTATTCTTCAAGATTCACCTTATTGTTCCAATGTCAGGCCATTAGTAAGTAACGTATGTAAGTCAAGGACAGGTCTCTGTGATACCAAATGGTTTTTGTGTTTACTGTATTTCCATACTATGCTGCCTTTCCAGGGGACAGATCCTGAAGGCCTGAATCAAGGCAATTGCAATAACAATCAAAAGGATGGACAGATTTGAGAGATATTAAGATGGTATGATCTCCCAGACTTGGTGTCTGGTTGTGGGGAATGAAGAAAGAGTCTTGGATGACTCCTGAATGTGGGAAAACCACAAAAGAATGCAGAGGGGTTTATTGGGGGCAGACCAAAGTTCAGAATGCATAGTGGAAATGACTGAGGGAGAGCAGCCCTGGCAAAGCAGTGATTAGAGAGGAAGCTCAGAGCCATGTCGATTGAAGATTAATCTGTCGTGGGTTTGTACATAGACACGGATGATGGAGATGAGAGAAAGGGGCATTAATGGGCTTTGAACTCAGACTTGCTGTAATTTCTTAGTTTTAAAATAAATGTAAATCTCAGAAGTGGGAATTTGGTTTGCTACTTCAAAAAATAAAAAAATAAAAATAAACCAATACTTTCTAGCTCAGAGGGGAGTCTGACATCCTCTTATCAAAGAAGTTATCTACAAAGTGGTTACTAAAGCAGGAAAACAGACCCTTTCCCAGTACTTAGAGCCAGAGCTGAGCCAGTGACCTCAGAACATCTCAGGTGTTCAGGGAGCCATGCAGACCTTCTGGAAACTCAGCATCTGGATACTGCCTTCCTCATTTGCCCTGGTCTTGAGTGATCACTGCTGACATATAGACTAGAGAAAATTTGCTTAGATTCTTAAATTTACCCTAATGGATCAGATTAGTGGAAGTTATTAGATTAGAAAGAGGATGAAATAAGGAATGTTGGGATGGCGCAGTGGGTTGAGCACTAATCTTGCAGCCCTGGGGTCTGAGGATCGAATCCTGGCCCTGGCTGGTGTGGACCCATATGCTGAACTGGGGTGTGCCCCCAGTTCAGTTCTCACTGAGGTGAGCCCCGAACCCCCAGCCCAGTTCCTGCCCTATGCAGCCCCATGCCCACCTGTGAAATGAAACTATGTAAAAAACTAATGACGTGCAACTATGGAAACTGCTCTGGGTCCTCCCTCTTTTCTCTGTCTCTTTCTCTCTCTCTCTGCCTAAAACAACAAAAATAAATCTAGAAGAAAAAAAAAGAAAAGAAAAGAAAACAGGTGAAACAAATCAATTCAAATGGGTTGTTTCATTAAGAAATTCCAGGGAAAGCCGGGACGGCTCAGCGGGTTGAGCGCTCGCTTTGAGGCCACGAGGACCGAGGATCGAATCCCGGATCCGGCCCAGGCAGGACCCACATGCTGAACTGAGGAGTTCCCACAGTTCGGTTCTCTAACTGTCTCTGTCTCTGTCTCTCTCTCTATCTGTCAAAAGTAAAATAGAAATAAATATGCACTGAAGACAAAAAGATAATTTCTCTCTATAAATGTGAAAAGATAAAAAAATAAAAAAAAATAAAAAAAAATAAAAAAAGAAATTCCAGTGTCCCTACTTGTTGTTATAGACTAGAGCACCCTCAAGCCTCACCTTGGAACTTGTTAGAAAAGCAAATTCTTGGGCCCTTTCCAAGACCACTGGACTAGAGTTGCTTTCTAAGAAGAAAAGACAGTAATGTGCATACCTCAAAGCACCACCTACCCATCCTCTCTCTCTCTTTAACTCCTCCCTCCCCTCAATTCCTTCTGAAAATTCAAGGACTGGAGTGTTTCTCTCAAATCTGGAAGATATTCAGAATGTGTCCAACACATTTTGTGATGTTATTCTTTAGAGTTAGAAAGAATCAAAAGGTAATAGATATTAAGGTGGGAGAAGTCTTTCTAAACTACAAACCAGATCAGAAGCTATAAAATGAACTTATTGATAAATATGACCACAGAAATTGTTAAACCTACTCAAAGTCAAAACTCAGTAAATAAATTAAAATGCAAGTTATAAACAGTGCAAAGTAGCTGTACCTACATGGCAGACAAAAAAGTTATTATATACTTTATTTAAAAAAATAAAGTAAAACTTACAAACAGGAGAGAAAAAAATAACCACCCCAAAAGAAAAATGGCCAAAGAATAGACATGAAAAAGCAATTCACAAAAGACGACTATAGAGGCCAATGGATGTTTGATCACATGAGAAATCCCAAAAGCATATTAAAATAAGAAACCAAATTTCACCTACAAATTGGTTTAAAATTTTTAATAATAAATTTTTAATGTTGAGGGTATGGAAAAATAGATATTATCATAAACTTTTGAAAACATAAACTGGTATAAATCTTTCTGAGAAACAATTTGATAATGCATCAAAAGCCTTAAAAATATGCATATATTTGACCCAGAGAGAGGATCATTTTGATATGAAAAGAATTAATCCAAAGTAAATAATCATAGATATACACAAAATTTGTCTGTAAAAATATTCATCTTATTATGTGTATAAAAATGAAAAATTGAAAACTACCTAAATTCTAACAATAAGTTGGAGGTTTAGTAGATAATATATATCATGTCTGTAAAAATATTACTGTACAGCTTGAAACAACTATGGTGTAGATGAAAATGTAATACAATAAAATCATGTTTATAGCATACTATTAAATTGTCACCTAATAAAAGAATATATGTAGTAGTATTCCAGTCTTATAAAAATATACATGTGTATTTGTATCTCTATCTTTATCTGTGTCTCCATCTATATCTACAAGAATGAAGACATAGAATATCTTTGAAGGCAAAGGTTTTGACTATCTAATTCACAGTGTAACCTCAAAGTTTGAAATAGTTGCTGAGAACATAGCAAATACTTGCCAAATATCTGATTGTCAAAATGTTAACAGACTTATTTCCAATTGGTGAGTTTAAGGCAATTAAGACTTTTTTCTTTATGTTTATATTTTCAAAACTTTCTACAATAAATTTATATTTCTTTTTTAGTCAGAGAAAGAAAATACATTCTAGTTTTGAAAAAAAATATTAATGGATAAACCTAACTATCTATAGACTGATCCTAAGAGATAAATGTCAAAAGGGGGCTCATAAAATTTAAAACACCCAATTCAGTCAAAGTGAACTGAGAAGTGTTACAGGAATGTATACAAATATGTGATTATAATTCAGGAAACTTAAGTTTATTCAGCTGTTTTGTGTTGCCCTTAAACTATGAGTGTTACAACTTTTCCACCAAGTATCCTCAAAGAGAGATCTCAAGATTTTTTACTTTACAGGTGAAATTTGTTCAAGGTTTATTCTTAATATTCATTCAAATTTTGCAATGCAATGTGCTTCATACAATATCCAGTTTATTGTATATAAAAATATTTGACATTGTTTATCATCAAGTAACATTCTCCAGAAAATTCTCCATTATTCTGTTGGTTGTGTGCCCATTGGCACTACTGGGGTAGCTTTAGGAGTATTGCTTAGGCAAGGTTTAGAACACAATATTAGCAAGCAGGACTAACAGAGTCTGCTGGAGACAAAGAGAGTTTGTTAATGAATTCTTATGTGTTCAGAAGAAAGAAGTAGGTCAACTAATTCACGTCAACATGCCATCTGCTTGACAAGTAAGTCTGCAATGAAAAATCTCATAGGGTGAAGATTAAATGAGATATAAAGTGTCGAGTACAACATCTGACATGTGGTAAGTTCTCAATAAATGCTAGCTGTTATTAATTATTATTACCATTGAGAGTTTTCACACCCAGATGTCACTACCACCTACATTATCAAACTAATTAGCTTTACTCTGATTCAGTGTGCTCCAAGCCATATTCTCATTCCACTATCTATGCAGATTTTTTCCACAGGTAGCAAAATGATCAAAATAGGTTTGGGCAACCATACTTATTTTTGGAAATTAATAAATGAGTCAGTCCTACAATACTATCTCTTCACAGGAAGTGCAATCAAATTTCTTTACCTGGGAAGCAGTGAAATAGACCTCTGAACATGGTGGTTTTTTATCAACGTAAGGCCACTGTTTGAGGCATATCAGTACCATAAGTCTTTTTGTATTTAACAATTGTAGCTTATTTCCCTAATTACCATTGAAAAGAGTAAAATTTCCTAATAAGTCTCATGTTTCCTAAAGCAGAAGATTTCAAAATATGCTGGCCATGGCCCATAGTAAAAACATACATTTTATAAGGTGACCCAGAACATACATTATTGAAAGTTTCATGAAATAAAACCTACCCTTATTAAATTAATTACGTAAAACTGAAATTGTAGGCAAACAGCCATTGTCCTGAGACCCACAGACGGAAGCCGATTGTACCTTCCTGGTTAGTCTATATTTTCCTCCCTCTCTGTTTATTCTTTTGCCCAGTCTGAAATGCACTGGCCCATGCCTTACACAGATTGTCCTCCTCCACCTGTGACTCATGGCCAACCCTGAGCTCTCAGTATCAATACAAGCACATCCACTGCTTATATTTACAGCAATGGTTCGTTTTGCCTGGATTTTTTTAGAACAATTTTAATACTTTATTGTATGAACCTGGCTTTAGTTAGAATTTATGTTCTTTGGCCTAATTCCTCTTGTTTGCCCTGATCCCCTAAATTCTGATCTCAGCCTCACCCAGAGGATTTATGGTGATTGAAAACCTTTTCCTCTATATTAAATATCCTCATTCACTCACTTATTGTACCAAGCATTGTTCTTTTCTCCAGGCCACCAGCTCCAACTTGCCCACACTTCATCCATTCCAGCCCGCCTTCATCTTCCAAATAGAACTGTCTCTGTTCCTTCTAAGAGGGAGTACGCCCTTTTGCTTAGAGCTTAGTGTGTGTGCATAGGAATGACTTTATGAATGACTGATGAATGCTTTCTTGGCAGACACAAACTATATGGTTCTTTTTTTTCTTTTTTTTTTCCTCCTGACAATTGTTTTCTTGTAGAAACAGAAAAAACAGATTTCTGGAGTCAGAGAACTATGGGTTCAAATTCTTGTTCCGCTACTTATTACCTGTGTGACATTGAAAGTCATTTCCTCATTTGTAACCTCATAAAGAATTTTGTAAAGATTAAATAAAATTATATGCTATTTAAATGCTTAGGGAGACATCTACCACATAATAGGTGGTGAATAAATGTTAATCCATTCCACTCCCTTTTTTTTTTTCTAGTTAGTAATGCATGAGAAAATGTAATGTCCCTCATTATTGGTGGGGTTATTAGTTCTAGGACCTCTGAGATACCCAAATCTACAGAAGCTCAAGTCCCTTATATAAAATGGAGTAGTATTTGCATATAACCTATGCACAACCTCCTGTTTACTTTAAACCTTCTCTAAATTATTATAATACTTAATGCAATGTAAATGCTATGTAAATAGTTGTTATGCTGTATTATTTAAGTAATAATGACAAGACAAAAAGTTTGTACATATTCATTATGGATGCAGCCATCATAGGCCTAACTACATAGTACATGTCAGCAATAACGTAACATTCTTTTTCCAAATATTTTTAATCTGTGTTTGGTTGAATGAGTGGTTGGTTGAATATGAGGATGCAGAACCCGTGGGTATAAAGGGCCATCTGTATAGGGTGGTAGCATGGTAATGTTAGCATGTCTTAAAATACTATGTTCATACTTCATGTGCTTTATCTGATATAATCTTAGAACAACTCAACATGGTTCATTATCATTTTGCAGATGAGGAAAGTTGAGATCCAAGGAGATTAAGGAACATGGTCAAAATCACAAAATTAGTAAAGTTCAGAGCTGGATTTAAACCTGCAAGCTAGAGGGGTGTTCAAACTTTTGACCCCGTTTATGATATCAGATCCTTTGGGGATCACAATTCTCTGCATATTAGATTCAACTTGCTTATTGTATACATCTGTACAGTAACATGATGAGGATTCTGGGCTTCTGCCCATTATCCTCCACCCTCCATTAAGTTAGAACCATTTGGGAAAATCTTCAGCTGAAATTCATGATAAAAAAAAAACATATGAACCATATGACCATCTATTTCACTCACCACACAGTTCTGCAGCGGTCAGTATCAAACGTTCTGAATAACTGAGTCAGCCCAAGGCCAAGCCGGTGGGGGTTTGTTTGGGCATTTAGTTTACTGCTTAGCTCACAGAACTGCTTGCCTTGATGCTACAGCTTCTCAAACACATTTTTGTGAATTCCAAAGGCCATTAGGTTAGTATGTGCCTAACCACAGTCCATCTGTTTGTTTTGGATAATAACAAGGGCTTTTACAGCTGTTCATTTTTTTCTACCTTTCTTTTTTGTTTTTTTATGGCTTGAGCTTTTGAGCTTTTAGTATTGATCTCCCCCAAGCTCTTAGACTAAAACTAGAATTATCGTTCTAGCATTGCAGAGGACTTGGCTTTGTTCATTTTCAGATTAATGTTAAATCCGTACTACTCTTGTACTTTAAATATGTAGCAGAAATCAGACATTTAACACCTGGCAAAACAGTTTTCATTACCTCAATGCACCTATAAGTTTTGTTCCTTTTATTATATTTTTGAATATATACAATATGTACATGATTCCAAAGCCAAAGCTATATGACAAGGTAGATGCAGGAAAGGCTTGTTTTTCATCCCATCTTCTCTGCCCTGCTCACTTCAGATATAACTATTTATATGCTTTTAAACAGTTTTGAAGTATAATATACATGTAGTGATGTACTCATATCATAAGTGTACAGCTTGATGAATTCTTATAAACTGAATATATCCATGTACCCACCATCAGATCCAGAAATAGTGTTTCTAGCTCCTAGAAATTGCCCATCTGACTCGTATGCCACTCTTCTCCCAAGAAATAACCACTCTCCTGACTTCAGACACTATAGATTAGTTTTTCCTGGTGTAGAATTGCATATAAGTGGAATGATACAATAGTGTTCTTTTGTGTTATGCTTCTTTCACTCAACAATATGTTTATAAGACCCACCCATATTGTTGTGTGTAGTAGAAATGTCTCTCTTTCATTGCTGTTAACATATTCTATTGCATTGCATGTATAGTCTACCATAATTTATTTATCCATTTCATCCTCCTCTCACCCTATCTTCTCCACACTGCTCCCTCCCTTCAAATATAATTATGTGTATGCTTTTAGGCAATTTAAAAAGTATAATATACATACAGTGATGTATTCACATTACTTTGCTGCTCATGAAGATAAGAGTTTCCAGTTTGGGGCTCTAATAGTGCTTCTTAGAATATTCTTGTATGTGTTTTTAATGCACATATATATTTCTGATGAGTATGTTCCAAGAGTGGAATTGCTGGATCATATGCTATATGTGTTTAGGCTTTTGTAGACATTGCCAAAGAGTTTCTAAACATGGATATTCCAATGTATATACTTCTTCCAGCAGTGTCTCAGAATTACATTTGTTCCTCATCTTTGCCAATACTTGATAATTTCAGTCTTAGTAATATTATCTGTTCTGGTAGATATCTTATTGTGCTTTTATTTTGCTTTTCCCTGATAACTAATTATTTTTATACTAGTTTTGGGTTTATCCTTCCATCATTTACTTTTGCAAATACAGATACACACACACACACACACACACACACACACACACCTTTCACCACACAAAAGTTAGCGCTCTTTAATACATACCGTCTGTTTTTCATTTAAATTTTATATCCTCGAGATCTTATGTAATATTGTATATTAAGAGCTCCCTTATTTCACTTTACATGTGCATGGTATTCAATTGTGTGGATGTACCTTAGTTTATTCAATCAGTTCCCTTTTGATAAATGGTTTGGTTGTTTCCAGACATTGCCCATTATAAATATGCTCCAATTAGAGGCTTGTGCCTATGTCTTTTCATTTTCTTTGCTAGTGTACCTTTGAGATAGATTCTTAGAACGGGTATTGCTGTTGTGTCAAAGGTAAATTCATGTGTCGTTTTGTTAGAGATTGCCAGACTTCTTTCCATCCGGATTACGCCACTTCACATTCCCATAAGTGATCTGTAAAACATGCACCTAAGGGGGTGAGGAACATTGGTAGTGATTTTAGAATGTGTTCAAACTTAAGTGACCATGACTTAAAATAGACTGTTATAAACATAGCTTCGTATATATGAAGCACATGGTCACCAAAAATCTACAAGAGATAGACTATAAATAAAGAGAGAAAAATCCAGATATAACACTATAGAAGGTCATCAACACAGTAGAACAAGAGAATAAGAAGGAAGCACAGAAGAACTATAAAAACAATCAGAAAATAATAAGATGGCAATAACTACATCATGTCAATAATTACTTCAAATGTAAATGGATTAAATGCTCCAATCAAAAGACAAATAAATAAAGAAGAGGTGGTACATATGAGTATATGCAAAGGAATATTACTCAGCAATAGAAAAAGAATAAAATCTTATCATTTGCTACAATATAGATGGACCTAGAGCAGGGGTGTCCAAACTTTTGGCTTACCTGAGCCACACTGGAAGACTTGTCTTGGGCCACACATAAAACACACCAACACTAAAGATAGCTGATGAGCTATAAAAAAAAATTGCTAGAAAATCTCATAATGTTTAAAGAAAGTTTATGAATTTGTGTTGGGCCACATGTGGCCCATGGGCCACAGTTTGGACAAGCTTGACCTAGAGGGTATTATACTAAGTGAAATAACTCAGACAGAGAAAGACAAATACCACATGATTTCACTTATACATGGAATCTAAAAAAACAAAATAAATTAATAAACAAAATAAACAAACTCATAGATAAAGAGAACAAACTGTTGATTGCCAGCTAGGAGGGGAATTGGGAAGCTAGATGAAAAAAGTAAAGGGATTAAGAAGTACAAATTGGCAGTTACAAAATAGCCATGGGGATGTAAAGTGTAGCATAGAGAATATAGTCAATAATATTGTAATAACTCTATAGGGTGTCAGGCAGGTACAAGACTTACAGAGGGGATCACTTTATAAGTTATATAAATGTCTAACCACTATGCTGTATACCTGAAAGTAATATAAAATAATATTAAATGTCAACTGTAATTAAAAAAGATTATTTTTTTCTTAAAGAGAAACATGCGCCCATATTTTATGCAATACACCATTTCTCTTAGCACATATAACAGAACCAATTTTATTATAGGCTAACTGATAATAACCAAGACTTAAGTTCCTAAACCATATTTCTGGTCACAAAAATGTCAGCAAACTTCTAAATAAAGGCCCAAAACACTTCTAATATTAAACATTAAAATCAAGGTAAGCTATGCACACATTTAAGAAAGATTAATAAAAACAAACATGTGAATTATTTTTCAACCTGCTTACTCTAGCTCAGGGTCAGGGTGGCTGGAGTCTCTTCTGGCAGCTCAGGGCCCAAGGAGGGACTCACCTGGACAGGAGGCCCGTCTATAGCAGGGCCTCTCACACTCACACCCACACCCACTCAGGCTGCAATGGATTAGACACACCAGTTCACCTCACGTGCACATCTCTGGGTTGTAGGAGGAAAATGGAAGATCCAGAGTAAATCCATGCAGACGGGGAGAATTTGCCAGCTCCACACAAATGGTGGCCCCCACCAGGAATCCATTTTTTTCCTCATAACAAAACAACATTGGATAAAATGACATTATTTGAGGGCCTGCTGTATTTGATATAGCAAGTTAATCTGTATGATGCATATGATTTAGGGCAAAAGACATACAGTCTGGCAGAAGTAACGCCCCTTTTTTAATGAGCTGGTACGGTACTCTATACCAGATTTTTTATTACAAAATCATAAGCATGTAATTCTGTAAGATAACAATATCATACTCAAACGCACTCTATGACATTTTAGGTGAAATGCTCAAATTGCTGTCTATCTTGTGCAAGACATTAATGTACCTTACCAACTACTATACTACTTGAAAAAGGGTGTTACTTCCGCTGGACCCTATATAATATACCTCTTTGCTTGCAGTAATCTCACAAGGATCCAGTGTGGAATGCTAGGATGCCCTATGAAAAGAATTTGGTAATGTGTGAAATAAAAACTGTGTTACTTTAAGCAAGAATAGGTATAATGATAAAGTGTTAAATTAGGCTAAACTAATCTTTGAAAGGTGGAAGCTGAACATGGATGAAAACTTACCCAATTAAAAGGGTAAGGTGGATAAGAGAAAAAAAATAAAGGCATCAAAGTGCACAGACCATCAATAACATGATGGTAAACAGACAAACTCTATTTTATACTACCCGTGGAATTTAGCGAGCTGTTCATGGAGTTAACACAATAGTAATTTTGAATGAGCAGAACTCTTCTGTAGTTACTAGGGAACATCCATGGTTATGCCAATTACTATAACAAGCATAGTCAAATCTCACGAAACAGTCAGTTGAAGACGTATATTTTTAATTAGTACACCGAATATACCTTATTTTAAGGAGAAAATGATCTGGATGATGATATAGCTGATACTTGGTATAGAGTAGGTATTCAGATACAGGTAACATGAATGAATGAATAAATGAATTTCACAGATATTTATTGAGTACTGATAATTGCAGGCTAAAGGGAGACCTTAGTTATATATAAAGATAAATAAGTTATAAGGCTCTTTAGTGAGTGAATAATTTCCTCTCATTTATGTTGCATCTCTAGTTCTCACTACTAAATTAACCACATGAACTTGGGCAAATTATTTAATGTCCCTGGGTCTCAGTTTATTCCTCTCTAACATTCAGTGTATGTGGGTGCCATGGAATACAAAGAAGGGTGACCTTTAAGGCTTCTTACAGTTTTTAAATTCTATTTCTTATGCTTTATTTAGGGGTAGGGGTGCTCTCATTTATTAATCCATTCAGCAATGAGTATTAAGTATGTGTAAGGCACTGTGCTATAATTTTTCTCTAACTTATTAGAATCACTTTCCTTTTCATCACTATAATATAGCACAGCTAAAGGTCAGGGAGAAAAATCTTCATAGATGGATCACTATAAAACTCATACCAAAATAATAAGCACCCTTAGGACCCTGGCAGAGCCCCGGTCATGAGTTAGATTCCTCCTACCTTCCCAGAGTTTCCAAGTTCCAAGAAATGATCATCAGAACTCCCGTGGTGGGTGCTACTTCAGCCTGATGACTTCACAAAGCAAAGCTCTCCAGATCTTTCCACTAATTAGCGATTCTGTGCAAAAAAGTTTTTTTTTAAATTATTTCACCTATGTAGTTTTTACTAATCAATGCCACCCTAATAAATTTAACAATAAAAAATAAGTAAAAATAAAAATAATTCCTTTCAGAGGCATTTGGTTATTTCAATATTTGGGCCCTCATAAACACATTCATCCCAAATGATAGAAAAATGAAACTATCAAATGTGGCTTGAGTTTTCTTTTTACTTAGGGATTTCATGGTAGCTGTTTTTCAATTTCCAACTAAGTATTAAATGCTTGTATAAGTTAAGTGCTTTATTTAATTAAGATTGAAAATGTGTTTAAACTTTAGATCAGTCTAGATAACTTGAAAATAGAAACAACTGGAACAATTCTGCTGGTTCAGGCTTGAGCTAAAGTGCATTCCATTTCGAATGATTTGGGCTTTAATAGGTATAGTGCTAGGGGTTTCTGGGCAAATCAAGTCAAAATTCTTGAGTCTTTCAAAGGCTGTATTTATGTGAGGCTATCACATTCTATCTGTCCCATCATTTAAAACTTACCCCATTAGTTGGACCTGAAATGGGTGAAGAATAAGTCTGCTTAAAATTAGAAAAACAGTGCCAAGTCAGTAGCATGGTATACCTAAACAACATTTCTATTATAGCAGCAGAGCACCTTGACTGACATTCATGATAAATATACTTGTATTCCCAAAAAATTATCTTTACATACCTAATAGGAACATCTTGCAGCTTTCCAGGGTTATTGCTCTGCTATTTGAAATATAATTGACTCTAGCAGTTTTTATTCAGCAAACATGCATAAAATAGATTACTTGTTGTTTGCTATGCTAAGTGATGTCTACAAACTAGACTTAGCTAAGAAAGATGAAGTGTGGTTTACATACACATCTGCACTAGTGATTGTCCTCAGAAATATGAAGGGTAAGATTTGAAAATCACAGATTTGTAAAGTAGGATAATTCCTTCTTAATTAATATGTGTTCCAAACCACATCTTTTCTTGCGGGGGCAGTAAATTTACACTCTGTATCATATAAGTACTTATTGAAGACATTTAGAATGTGTATTATCTCCTGTAGGACCCAGACAGGCTAATACTTTCTGCCTTTCTTCCCCTTCTGAGAAACTTTAGAGATCTAGCCCCAAGTCTATGAGAACTTGCCTGAATCCTCTGTTGTCTCTTCTTCAACTCCATGTAAGCTTTGATGAATTTCTTTAATGTCCTGTGTCCTAGCCACCTAATGGTCTTCCTGTTGCAGGATTTGTCTGGGTCCCATCTGAGCTCCATGTGGAGTTCTGTTCTCCTGGAAATGCGGATTCAACCATGTTACAGCCCTACATGAAATCCAGAGTGGCTCCCATTATCTTTAGGATGTAGTTAAAATTTCTTAGCATGTCGTAATAGGCCCACCATCACCTGGCTGCTCCTGCACATGGAGCCTCACTTCCTACCTCTTGGATACGATTGTTTTCTCCTTCAGTTGTACCTGGGTCACTGCTCTCAAATGTACTCACATTGTTCTTTCTGCACACGTTTCTAGCTTCCTTACTTGACAGATGGAAATGCATCCTTTGCTAACGATAGGGAGCTTCACTGATCTCCACGCTGAGTTAGGTGCTTTCTCTTTCTGCCCCCACAGTGCCCAGTGCCTGATATTATCATGATACTTAGGACACCTATTTATTCATCTGTTCCTCTGTTTCTTCCATTGAACAAGAGCCTGCCATTTCTGTAACCCTACCCATTAAATCTTCTCCCTTACCTATTGTATCTCTAGCAATGACAGCAGTGCTTGATGTGCAGTAGTTTCTCAAGAGAGACAGGCTACAGGAATGAATTCATTCACTCATTCATGCATATTTTGGTCAATTTTATTTTTAAAAAGCTCTATTACCTGAGGACTTATTGTGCTTGTAGCATTATATGTAGGACATCTGTTTCAAAACAGTTCTGTGCTTAATTGTTGCACTTACTGGATTTCACATTAGCATTAATATCCCATAATATCACCTGGGCTGCGATATTTTATACAGCCTGGCAACTTATGCCAAAATATAATGATAAAAACAGATTCTGAAACCCCAAGCAAATTTTTAAGAAAGATCCATTGTGTACATACTTACTGTAGTCATTTACGAAGAGGTTCTGAAGGTTTGGTTTTTTTTATAGATTCTCCCACAGAATAGGAGCTGTTTGAACAAGACTTCCATCTATACTCTGCTATTTAATGGCCAAGTCAAATACTTCCACATGAATTGTTAAATATATTGTCTTGTTTTCCAAACATGTTGTGCCTGTAATGTGTTCACATAAGCACTTTCTTCATTATCAGCTGGTGAGCAAAATGAATAACCATTGGATTTAGGGTTGCAAACACCAGCTTTGACTATTGGGGGTATGCGTTCAGAAAAAAGAATTTTTGGTGTGCAAATTAACTGTGTCCAAGACTTCTCTCTCCCTCCCCCCTTTCAAAAGATTTCTCTTTATCTACACAGAACTTAGTGCTATAGTAGATCTTATTCTAGAACAGTGGCTCTCAAGCAGAGAACG
This sequence comes from Craseonycteris thonglongyai, assembly GCA_004027555.1. Lineage (NCBI taxonomy): Eukaryota > Metazoa > Chordata > Mammalia > Chiroptera > Craseonycteridae > Craseonycteris > Craseonycteris thonglongyai. Next base: position 44,873 of record PVKE010006146.1, read on the forward strand.
TTTACCCCTCAGGGCACATTTGGCAATGTCTATAGACATTTTTCATTGCTGCAACCTGGGAAGAGCAATGACAGTGATCATAATGTTTCGTAGGAGAGGCCAGAGATGATTCTAAGCCTCTTACAACATACAGGACAGCTCCCCCCTCCCCCCATACCCTCCCCATAAGCTTATCCAGTTCCAAATGTAGATACATAGTACTGAAGTTAAGAAACCCTATACTAGGATGAAACAAGAAATGGTGTCATTAGAAGCTGGAAGTGAGAATGTTGGAAGCCTGTGATTGATTTTTCTTTTGTGATAGATTGCCCTTCCAGGGTATGTGCTTTCTAGGCAGTTTACAACACAGCTGTTTGCTACTTCAAGGCCCACTGGGGACTCTCTCTCATGCCAGTCTGCTAAGAATGAGTCTTAGATAACACATTAATCCCCAAAGTGACTTTCATTACCATTCTGTATTCCACTGATTAGAAGCAAGACACAGGTCCCACCTGTACTCGGGTGAAAGGTATTACACAAAGATGTGGACAACTGAAGGCAGGAGCCATGAGGACCACACTAGGATCTGCCTGCACACCATATTGGTGTCTCGATGACAGATGTAGTGTTGTGTGCCGTGTCAACCTGATCAAGCTGCATGAGAGGAGAAGGCAGAAGTGATGGAGTGGCCATCACTCTCCCCTGGTTGTCATCGTCAGATCAGTGCCTAGCTCCTCTTCCCAATTGTTGACCAATAGCTGCCCAGGCCACCCTCAGAGGCTGACCGAAGCCTAAGGAGGAATAGCTGCACAAAGACAAAGGCTTCCTGTCACTGTCCCCTCAGGTCTCCTTGGCTGGGAGTCTGGGTTTCTGAGATCGACAGATTAATGACTCCAGCTCCACCACAAGACCTTCAGTCGCCAGCTTCTCACAACTGTGTGAGGTCATTTCTAGAAGTCCCTTTCCTTAATACTCAGGAAACTGTGCTCCTCTCTCTAAACTCTGTCTGATACAGATAATGTTCCATGGTATAGTCAGAAGACGCACACGTATCCTGTGTGCTTTTCACTATGCATCAAAAAGAATATAATACCTAGGAATAAGTTTAACAAAAGAAGTATACAACTTAAATGCTGAAAGCTGCAAAATATTATTGAAATAAAAAAGGCCTAAACAAGTAGGAAGACATTCCATGTTCTTAGAGCACAAGACTTAATACTGTTAAGAGGGCAGGCAGCACATGTCCAAAGTGATCTACAGATTATATGTAATTCTTCTCAAAATTCAAGATTACCTTTTGCAGAAATTAAAATCTGACCCTAAAATTCACATGAAAGTGCAAGGGAACCAGAATAGCCAGAACAGTATGGAAAAGGGAGAGCAGAATAGAAGGACTCATACTCTCTGATTTCAAAACTTACCACAAGGCTACAGTAATTGATGCACTGTGGTATTGGCATAAGGGAAGGCATAGATCAGTGGAACAAAATTGAGAAAACTGCAATAAACTCTTAGGTTTACGGTCAGCTCATTTTCAACAAGAGTACCAAGAAAATTCACGCGGGGGGAAGCTGGGATGGCTCAGTGGGTTAAGCGCTCACTTTGCAGCACCTGGGACTGAGGATCGAATCCCGGCCCCGGCCCGTGTGGAACTAGGTGCTGAACTGGGAGCTCCCCCAGTTCAGTACTCTCTGTCTCTGTATCTCTCTCTCTCTCTCTCTGTCAAAAAAACAATTAAAATAAATAAATAAATATTAAAAAAAAGAAAATTCACGGGTGAAAAACTGTCTTTTCAACAAAGGGCACTGGGAAAACTGGATATCTACATATAAAAGAACAAAGTTGTACCCCTTCCTTACACGATAGATAAAAATGAACCCCAAATGTACTAAACACCTAAATGTAATGCTAACAATATAAAACTCTTAGAAGAAAATCTAGGAGTAAAACTTTGTGACCTTAGATCAGGCAAAATCAGCTTAAATATGATAGCAAGCATAGTGACAGAAGAAAAGTAAATATATTAAACTTTATCAAAATTAAAATCTTTTGTGCTTTAAAAACTACTATCAAGAAAGTAAGAAGAATGAGAGAAAATATTTTCAAATAATACAGTTGATAAGGGACTTCTATCCAGGATATATGGAGAACGTTTACATTTTAATAAGACTATTTAATTAAAAAATTGGGAATGCATTGGCATCGATATTTCTTCAAAAGATATTCAAATGGCCAATAAACAAATTAAAAGATGCTCAACATCATTAGTCAGCAGGAAAAAAAAAAACAGTCAAAATCACAACGAGGCATTACTTTATACTTACTAGGATGGCTATAGTAAAAAAGATAACCAATCACAAGTCTTTCTGGAAATGTGGAAAAATTGGGACCCTAATGCACTGCTTGGTGGGAATGTAAAATGTGTTAGCCACTTTGGAGAAGCCTGGCAGTTGCTTAAAAGTTAAGCATAGAGTTACCATATTACCCAGAAATTCCACTACTAGGTATGTATCCAAGAGATATTAAAAACATATGCCCACAGAAAAACATGTACAGTCCATGAATGTTCAAAGTAGTATTGTTCATAATAGTCAAAAAGTGGAGCATCCCAAATATCTGTAAACTGATGAATGAATAAATATAATGTGGGATATTTGTGCAATGACGTATAACTCAGCTATAAAAAGAATGAAATACTGATACATGCTGCTACAGGGATGGATCTTCAAACATTATGCTAATCGGGGTCTCCAAACTTTTCAGCCCGCGGGCTGCATTAACTATCAAACAGCAGTTTGGGGGCCAACTACACACTCGAGGTCCAAATAAAAAAAAATCAAAACATAGATGTTGTCTTTAATTATTTATTTAATATTATTTTATTCAGATAAAAAGGTCTCCACGAGCCAGATGAGAGGGCCTTGCAGACAGTAGTTTGGAGACCCCTGTGCTAAGTGAAAGAAACCAGTCACAAAAAACCCCACATTGTAGGGTTCCTTTTACATAAAATGTCAAGAATGGGCAAATCTAACGAGACAGAAAGTCAATTAATAGTTTCTTACAGCTGAGGGGTTGGAGGTTAATGGGGAGTGACTGCTAATCTATACAGCGTTGCTTTGTAGGGTGATGAAAATGTTCCAAAATTGATTGTGGTGATGAAAACCTTTGAATGATAGTCATGTGCCAAGAAACGATGCTTCAGTCAACAACACACCACATATATGATGGTGGTCTTAGAAGATAAAATGAGCTGAAAAATTCCTAGTGCTTAGTGATGTCGTAGCCATCATAACACCAAAGCACAAGGCATTATTCGTGTGTTTGTGGTGATGCTGGTGTAAGCAAACCTACTGCACTGCCAGCCATATGAAAGTATAGCACATCGGCTAGACCGTATAGCCTAGGTCTGCAGTAAACTAGACCTTCTAGGTTCGTGTAGGTGTACTCCCTGATACTCGCACAATGACAGAATTGTCAACGATGCAGTTCTCAGAACAGAAAGTCAATGATTGCGATCTCATTGTTAAGCAGCACAGCACTGTGTACACTTTAAATAGATAAATTGTACAGTTTGCAAATTATATCTTGTTAAAGATGTTATTGTATCTGTGTAAGGTATACATACACATACGTAGGCTTTAAATATACTTTAATTACACAAAGTATATATTCTTTTTATATTGAAAGCTGATATAAAGTACAATAAAAATGTTTCCCAAACATTTGCCACATGCTTCTTAGATAGTCATATGGGTATAAAGACCAGACGCCCCAACCCTTCCAGCACCACGAGTTCATATTTGCGTGCCCTTAAACGTATGGCTCTCTGTGCGTGCCATAGACGAAGCCATATCCAACCAAGAGACCTGTGGCTGCCGTGGTCCCACAAACCTAGCCGTCTTCGGTTACAGGTGAGTCCCTGAGGAGTCTTTCCCGTCTCCTTCTCTCTTCATCCCCAGAACAGTGAAATATTTTAGAGTGCCTAAACTCTTCATGGATGTAAATAAAAACTAAAAAGCAACGCTGAAGTCTATGTGTTCCCAGCAGATAAACAATGGGCAAAATTTTTGAAAAGAAAGGATTTTTTAATCTCTTATTCTAGCTTGTTTTCTTCACAGCTGAAAGCCTTTCTTTATCCCCTTTCAGTCAATTGTGACTTTAAGCATTGAGTCAGAGACAGATGAAAAAGATTATCTAGTGTATTTCCATCCTTTAGATCAAGATGAAAAAACAGATATATTACACTTGACCCCTGATCATTTCGAGTGTTTTCTCTGCAATCATATTATCTTATTCATTGTTCAGTACTATGTGCTGAGCACTAAGCTTGACCTAAAGATACACTAGTGTGCAGGTTTGGCACAATCCCTTACTCCCAAAGAACATGCAGTTCAGTGAGGAACATAGACATTGTAGAAATCATTGTGAAGGGAAACTGCTAGATGCTATGGGAACTAGCTAACCTGTGGAAACAAAAGGCATTTACGTGAGGAGGTGACTTTTACACTGAAATGTGAAGGTTGAGTGTCACATGTGTGAAGGTGGTTGGGGGGGTGGTTGAGTGGGTGTTGGCTGGAAGGTGTTGCAGGCTGGAGAGGAAGGAGCACATGAGAAGGTTCTAGTGGCAAAAAGTAACAGCAAGAAGTTTATATAGCTCAATGTGAGGAATGAGAACCAGTAAAGAGACAAGACTGATGAATTGGACGGGGGTGGGACAGACAAGGCTTTAAAGGCTGTGGTGAGAAGTTTAGACGATTGTGGGGTCACTGGGAAACCACTGTAAAGTTCTGAGCAAGGCAGCTCTGTGATCAGATTGTTAAAGAGAGCTGTGTGGCTACTGGATGGAAAAACTTTTATAATTTGCATACCATGACAGAAGATTTTTAAAAATCAATTACGCATTTTCCTCCAAATTTTTCTTAAGTTTCAAAACTCAGAGAAAACTTAAAATGTATTTATAAGAAATAATAAGTAAAAGGCCACATTCAACTAAGTGTATTTAATCACTGGATTCTTCAGGGACCAAGCATAGAAAGTTTGTTTTCAGCAATATTCTTCATTCCAGACATTTGAATTTTGAAGTCCAATAAAAACACAAACAAAGACTTCTTAAATTTCTAGAACAAAGGCCAAAAAACAAATAAATGGAGTGTAAAAAAAATGATGTGAGGCCTCGTGAGTCATGTGGGCAGGGGATGGCCTGCAGTCTGTGGGTGTTGGTATGCAGAAAATCCAGACTGTTCTCTGTTGGCTTTGAAATAAATTGAGCAGGACCTAATGCCCAAGTCCTCGTGGATATGTGACAACACCCCAGAAAGTCACCAACTCTAGGCAAATGCCAAATTAGAATAGTATTGGAAGAAGATTAATTTCTCTTAGTAGCTTAGAGACATTTCTCCTTAATTCTAGTCTTTTAATTAATTCAACAAATACTTATTGAAAGTCCATGTTGTGTAAGGAATGGTGCTAAATACTAAGGGATACGTGCTGTGATGAGGAGCAACAGACATCTATAGACAGTCCATCTGTTTCACATAAGTCCCTTTTTATTACAGAAGCCTCCCATAATTTATTTGAAGGACTTAATAGAGCAGATCTAATCTTATTCCCTGCCAACAAAACAATATTTTAAAAATTGTTCATATAACTGTAAGCTGCATTCTCAGCAATAAAATTTGAGGCATATGGTAAAAATGGTATATCCATGGAACAATGGGACAAAATATTTGTAATCACAACCATCCTTGGAAATTTTAGGATGCACTGTATTTCTCTGTATTGCTGCATTGTTAGCATTCTGAAAGGGCTCCATTGTGATTCACTAAAGCTAGAGGTGACTGAGATACTCCACGTAGATCTGCACAAGGCATTACCTATCAATCATCCCACAACTTCCTGCGTTCAGGAAACCAAGAGGTGCATGCCATATGTGGAAACTGACTGATTTTCACTTTCTATTATGATTTATATCATTATTCACATCCTACCATAGTCTCTTTGGGGAAGGTTGGTAAACATTTGTGTTTGCTGCTAATCAAATTTTGTACCTTTTCTTAGCCTTTCCTCATGTCTGAACTACATTGGAGAACAAGCTAAGAGGGGAACTTTCAACACAAACAAAAAATCAGATTATAGGATATATGACTTTTAGCCAACACTTTGATCAGATGCTTCTTTTAAAAATAAAATCTAGAATTAGAACTGACAAATTCCAATAAAATTCAGTCATTTGTATCAGTTCTGTGTACAAATAAATGATAAATCAGTTGAAATGGAAAACGAGTCTTAAGATTGAATGCAGAATAATTTCTTTAAAGTAATGACTAAATCTGAACATTTACTCAAGATAGTCACTTAATTCAAAGCATCCATTTTGATTAAACCTTATTTTAATCATATTGGGCCTCCATATCTTCTTGACTTTTAGGCTCCCCCCCACCCCCACCCCCGCTCCTCTTACAGAGGTATTTATTTTAAAAGACATTCCAGATTTATAAACAGATTAGGGTGTTGATGCTAATTCCTTTTTTTCTAGGAGGTTAGACTTTCATATTTAGAAAGGTCATTTCTCTCTCTTTTTTTTTAATAGCAAATATTTAGCAGGTATCTGTTAGGTGCCAGGACTTGTTTATATCTTTATACAAAGATATAAAGTCATAGTTTTCCTGTTTTGAAAAACTTCCCTTTTAGGGAGGAAAGTAGGCCCATTCTATTTCTTTATTTATTTAAAGACAATAACATGTGGAAAGTGCTAACAGGTGATTAAAGCAGAACAGGAGCTCTAAAGAAAGGTCTTGTGGTAACATTGAGCTGAAACCATTGCTAGAAAAAAAGGAGTTTGTGAGAGGAAGGAGGAGAGGGGAGGCATTTCACACTGAAGAAACAGCATGTACTAGGGTTCATGAAAGGGCCTGAGTTCAGGGTTCATGGGGTGTGGTAACAGTAAATGGTAAAAGATGACAAATGAAAAGTCACAGCACTCCACCAAATTCTTCCAGACATTGTTATGTATATTCAAATTCTATCTATCTATCTATCTATCTATCTATCTATCTATCTGTCTGTCTGTCTGTCTGTCTGTCTGTCTGTCTGTCTATCATATATCATCTATCATCTACCTACCTATTCATCCACCCATTCATCCATCTACACATCTATTATAGCATTTATCCATCATCATCTGTCACCTATCAACCTATCCATCCACCTACTTGCCTTCCTCCTCAACTATTCTATACTCAACTATTCTGTAAACTGATCCTTCTCAGTACCTCTTGAATATAATACAAATCAGCAGGTAGAGATCTATTTCATTATTTTAAGCACCACATCCCTAATATGGATGGATCAAAATCGATTTAGTCATTCCTCTAGTGATGAACACTTAGCATGTTTGCAGTTATTTGCTGTTGCAAATAATGCTGCCTTGAATATCTCTATGCATCTATCTGTTTTGTTTTAAGGGAATATATCTGCAGGATAAATTTACATCATAGAGAGCACGGTGACAATTTGACTGATATTGCCAAATGGCCTTCAAAGAAGAGTCACTCCCTTTTCTGCTATATGAGAGTACTAGTTTTCCCCATACCACCCCTCACCAATACCTACCTTCCTCTTTGTTAATTGTAGTAGTACTGATTTATTTTAATAAAATTTCTTACACAATTTCAGCCTCTGAGCAAAAAGAGCTTAGAAAATAAACACACACACACAACTAGAAAAATAATCACCCTAAATTCTGTCACCCAGAGATGAGATGTCTATTAATAACATTTGATCAGTAGCCTTTATATTTTTTGTTTGTAAGCATCAACTTGTTCCCTGGTTTCTGCACGTGGCATTCAGATACTGCAACGCTGATGGACGACAGAATCTGGCATAAATATCTACACTCCACCATAGGATCTAAGTAGTATTTGAGGGTAGCCATTTGTCTTGGGGGTATAATGGTATCTGTTACTTAAAACTTTTCTGACCCAACCACAATGTTATATTAATAGTTCTGTTTCTCCCCTTTCTACTTCTGTGTTATTGTTGTCATATTTTACTTGTATAAATGGTATAAAGCCCATTCTCCACTGTTATCATTTTTGTTATACAGCCTATATCTTTTAAAGGGATTTAAATAATGAAAGAAAATCATTAGCACTTACTGCAGAAGCTCTTATTATTTTTATCTCATCATTCGACTGTATTTCAATCTGGTATCATTTTCTTTCTGTCCGAGGACTTTGTTAACATTTCTTATAGTTTAGGTCTGCTGCTGAATAATAATTATTATTTTTTTATCTTTTGCATGTTTAAACAGTTTTTAATTTGCCTTTGTTTTGGAAAGATACTTTCTTTAGGTATAGAGTTCTAGGTATTTTTCTCTCAGTAGTTTGAAGATGTGGCTATCCTCTCTTTTCACTTGTATTTTTACCTCCGATGACATGTCTGCTGTCATATTAATTTTTTTTCTGCATGTAACATCTTTTTTTCTCTAGTTGATTCATTTTTTTTCATCATTGGTTGAATAATTGTATTATAATATGCCTTCTTGGAACTTTCTTTTTTTGTTGTTTTGTTTTGTTTTCCTTTTTTCTTATGCTTGGGGTTAATTGGTCTTCTCATGCCTATGAATTTATAATTTTCATCAAATTTGGGAAAATTTTGGCCATGGTTCAAGCAAATATTTTTTCTGGCCCTCTCCCTGCTTAGGGGTCCCCAATTCCATGTATACTTAGCTGCTTAAAGTTGTCCTATGGTTCTCTGATGCTATATATATTTTTTATTTTATTTTCTAGTTATATTTGGGATAGTTTCAATTGTTGTTTTCATAATCACTATTTTTTTTCTTTAGCTATTTTTTCTATTTTGCTGTTAATCTCATCTAGTGTATTTATATTCCCACACATTATAGTTTTCATCTTTGTAAGTTTGATATGGCTCATTTTTTTTTTTATGTCTTCTAGGTCTCTAACTTTTTAAATACATAAAATATAGTTATTATAATAACTGTTTTATTGTCTTTAGTTGCTATTTCTAACACATGTATTAGATTCATCACTACTGTGATTACTTTAACTCATTACAGTTTTTATTTTCTTTCTTTTTTTGTGTGCCTTTAAAATATTTTGATTGGATTATAGACATTGTGAATTTTCCTTTCTGGGTCTGAATGTTGTTGTATTCTCATAATGGTCATAGGTTTTGTGCTGAGATGCAGTTAAGTTACTTGGAAACATTTTAATTCTTTTAGTCTTGCTTCTAAGATTCATTAGGTGAAACCAGAGCAGCACTTAATCAAAGACTAATTCCTAGGCGAGGCAAGACCCTTCTGAATACGTCACCTTGTTCTATGATGCCTGCCGGTTTCTGGTCTGGCTGGTGGGACAGGTCTCGTGTGAGCACCAGGGCTGTCTACTTCTGTCCCTCCAGGGAGATCTCGCGCTGAAGGAGATTTCTCCTCCTACACATTGTCTACTATTGTTACTCATTTTTTATTGTAAATTTAATATTATTTTCTCATCAGCTTTAAGAGCATTTTATGTATTGTTTTATCTTGTGGGGGAGGAGCAAGGGGGGGAGCATGTTATTCAGTCTAGGCAGTGAGACAATGATTTGCCATCAAAATTTTGTTTTGATGGGGAAGCTGGGATGGCTCAGCGGGTTGAACGCTCGCTTTGCAGCCCCACAGCCTGAGGATCGAATCTTGGCCCTGACCCAGGTGGACCCATATGCTGAATTGGGGTGTGCCCCCAGTTCAGTTCTTGCTGGGGCCTATGTGGGAGGCCCCCGGCCCAGTTTCTGCCCTTTGCAGCCCCATGCCCACCTGTGGAGTGAAACTATATGGAAAATTAATGCTGTCAACTATGGAAACTGCTCTGGGCCCTCCCCCTTCTCTCTGTCTCTTTCTGTCTCTCTTTCTGTCAAAAACCAATAAAATAAATAAAAATAAATAAATAAATAAATAAATCTTTAAAAATCTTTGTTTTGCTGTGAAATCCTCACTCAAAGGCTTATATGTTTGGTTCTTACCCTTTTCTTGACCATAAGACACTTGAATGGTATGATCCACTCTCATCAGTTAGAGGGGCTTTCTAGAAAAGTCATAATTCTCAAGAGAGAAAAACAACATCCCAGCCCCACTGCCCCAACCCAGAGGGTGTACTGGTTTCTCTGCAGGGGCTCAGGGAAACGCCTCACTTAAAAAAAGTTTCTGAAGCAATTTTGATAAACCCAATTTGGTTGCCCCCTCTCTGTTGAGAGGCACTGATATAAACACTAATTATTAGAGATTCTGGATGGTTAGTAATAAAGGTGCCCAAGCTCCTTTCAGTATTTCTAAAAACTTAATAAATTTGTAGTGTTTTAAAGTATCTAAAGACAGTTTAGGTTAAAAAAAAAGCTGACAGATAAGCCTGAGTGTCAGTTATATCAACTGAGTTTAGTAACACTGGTTGCTACCTCAGTGGTGTCCAACCTTCTGGCTTCCCTGGGCCATATTGGAAGAATTGTCTTGGACCACACAAAATTCACTGACTAACAATAGCTGATGAGCTGGAAAAAAAAATGTTGCAAAAAACCTCATAATGTTTTAAGAATTTGCATTAGGCTTCATTCAAAGCCGTCCTGGGCCGCAGGTTGGACATGCCTGGTCTACCTCATGCTAATCAGAGACACAATGGGTAGGTATACATGCATTGTATAATAGATAAGTAGAAAATAGAAAAGAAATTCATTTATTTAACAAGGACAGTTTGTTTGATATTATTTAATAAACACTACCATTAAAAACAAGCAATCACTGCAGGAAGATAATAAATAAATATATTACTTTTGGTCACAAGCTGAAAACTACTGCAGAGAACACATCCTTGGATTTTTTAAGTACAGAACTACATCGGAAATTTGCATTCTCTAAGAATACAACTCTTTTATTTTATTTATTTATTTTTATTGTTTTTGACAGAGAGAGAGAGAGAGAGAGAGAGAGA
>PVKE010006147.1:0-14746 GCA_004027555.1 Craseonycteris thonglongyai
GTGGCTTTAAGTGAAGACATGAAGCTATTAAGATATGATTAATGAATGAACATGCTTACTTTTCCAAAATGTCTCACTAATGAGTCTTCTCAAAAATCTTACCTTAGTGGGCTAAATTATTTTATCCAGAATGAAAGTACCTAATAAAATGCATGTATAATTTTGGAGCAATACAACACAGTAAATAGTAGGATATTTGTTTGATGTTTATTTAGAAATTCTTTTTTAAAAAACCTAATAGCAAGGCACAATGTTAGGTGCCATGGGAGATGCAAGACTATATAACACGTAAGCCTCCATACTGACTGTTAGTTTGAGTGAGCTACATGCATAGAAAGCAAGGTAGAAAGTGATGCCATTGAGATGTGGCTACTTATTGGCGTTTGGAGGTAGGAACTATAACTTTGAATGCTGTAGGTGATGAAGGGAGAACGGTGGAGAAGGTGGTGTTTCAGTGGGCCTTGGAGGGCTCTAAAATGGAAACAGAGGAACACTGGAGGCATAATGGTTTCATGGGGACATGGGAAGCACAGGGAACATACAAGGAAAACAAGGAGATCTTTTTTTCTTGGAGGAATTAAGTTGGCAACCTGTGGTTGGCGTTTGGTCCAGGCCAAGGAATTTATAAACATATATAGATAGGATTCATTTAAAGTATTGGAAGGAGTTGACTCCTTAAAAAAAAAAAAAGATTTTTAGAGCAGTTTAAGTTCACAGCAAAATTGAGTAGAAAGTGTAGTGAGTTCCCATAAACCCTTGTCCCCATATATGCATCACCTCCTTCACTATCAACATTCCCCACCAGAGGGGTGTAATTTGTTACAACCCACATGGACATACATCACCTTATATCCATAGTTTACCTTAGATTTCACTCTTTGTATTGTACCTGCTATGGGTTTTAACACATGTATATGACATGTATCCACTATTACAGTGTCACACAGAACAGTCTCACTGCCTTCAAAGTCCTCTGCTCGACTGGTCATCCCTCCGCTTGTAAGCCCTTGAGACCAGTGGTTCTTTCACTGTCTCTGTAGTTTTGCTTTTTCCAGAATGTTATACAATTGCAAACATGCACAATGTAGCCTTGTTGGACTGGCTTCTTTTACTTAGTAATAGCTATTTGTTTCCTCCATCTCTTTTCAAGAAATGCCTCTTGATCAGAGATTTTATCAGTGAAATGGTTATTTGATTGGTGAATAAATTGCTTGGGGATGATGATAAACTGGCAGTGGGAAAGCAGCGATTTACCTATTAATTACTTGGAAGGACTGAGTTAATCATGAGTAATTACACATTTTGATATTTGCGGTGATCTAGAAGAGAAAAGATGATACGTTCAGGACAAGTAGCATGGTCAGAAAAGTTCAGGTTCATGTGAGTCACCTCACTGAAATGCCTGGGACATCCCAGAGGCAAAGCAAGGGTACCAGGGCCCCAAGGAGTTCAGAGCAGGAGTAGGAGTCAGGGTGAAGCCCCACAGCAACTTTGGCCAAACTCAACAGTAAACCCAGAGTGCAGATTCCTCCCAGGCACTGATAGGGTTTTTATCCATGGAGCCTGGTTTCCCAACCACTGGCGATGGCGCCAGGCATTCCATGAATTGCCACCAGCCAGTGCCCAAGTATCCGCTCTGTTCTTCGCTTTCCAAATGACACAGCAGTTCATTATTCATGTCATCTGAGTTGATTTATAAAGCCCTGATATGACAGATGCAACCTAGTTTCTTTGCGATCTTTATTCCTCTAGGTAGTTTTCCATAATGACAGCTATGATGCCACATGTATTTCTGCTAACAATACTTAGTACTTTGTTTTCTACTTCAAAGATTCTTGGTGGCAGGTCCAGAGTTCTGGAATTCACTTCCCCAGCTGTTTTGACTATGTTTGAGTAGATGTAGTCATTGCAATTTATACAAGGCCATGCTATTTAGGATGGATTCTAATTGAGGAGGGGGAAGTAGGTGTCACAAAACAGCAAAGGTGAATTTGTGAGACCTTATCCATATCCATATGTAAGAGGAGCTATCTGTAATTGTTAAGACATTTACTGTCAGGGTTTACTTTCACTGGGTGTGGGCTGTTAGAACATACTGGCTTGCATCCATTCTGTTATTGGTGGTGGTCTATGTTTTATTAGTTAATACATTGTGGGGCTGTCACCATGCACAAAATGCTGAATTATACATTTAGAGGATAAAGCAAGTAGAGAAAATTAGGTTGTTCAGAAAACTTGAAACCTCTGACTGAACACTTCCGCTCTGGTACAGCCTGTGTTAGGTATGGCACCTGCTGGTGATTTTGCATCTGCAGAGTATTAGGTACTAATATAAAGACAAAGAGGAAGTTAATGTAGTACATGTGTGAAAATTAAGCAATGTATTCAGAAGAGCTTCTGGTTTATGAGACTTTCCTTTCAACTAAAGTTCATCAATAGAATCAGAAATGTTTCAGGAAAACATTAACATCCAGGTGGGCGTACTAGTCTCTTATTGCTTTTGTGACAGACTACCACAAACTTAGTGCCTTAAAAACAACACAAATTTATTATTTGCAGTTATGAAGGCCAGAAGTCTGAAATGGGTGTCAGTGGGTTTAAATGAAGATGCTGGCAGGCTGCCTCCTTTCTAGCAGCTCCAGGAGAGAATCCCCTTCCTTACCGTTCCTAGCTTCTAGACCATGGCTGTATTTCTTGGCTCATGGCCCCTTCCATCTTTTAAGTCAGCAACGGCGGGTGCAGCTGCTCTCATAGTGCTTCACTCCACTGATACTAACTCCTCTGTCTCTGTCTCTTTCACATTTAAAGGACCCTTGTGATTACATCAGAGCTACCCTGGATATCTCAAGGTCCTTAACTTAGTCGTATCTGAAAAGTACCTTTTTGCCATGTAAAGTAATGTATTCACTGGTTGTGGAGAATAGAATGTAAACTCCATGGATGGTTCCATTATTCTGCCTCCCATAATGGGTTTCCCAATGTCAGTCATCATAATTAGTGTTTCCTCTCAGAGAACCCAGTCTGGCCGTCATCTCAAACATTGTCCTCTTCCTGAAGGTTGCAACTGAAAAACAGGAATGATGACAAGAGTTGAATTGGAAGATGGAAATAAATATGAAAACTAGAACAAGTTACGTGGGCTGGACTCAAGAAATATTTATCAAATACTTACTGTGTGCCAGGCATTGTGCTAAGTGCTGTGGGCAACAAAAAATAGAAGAAAGCACAAACCTAACTTTGAAAGAGCTTCAAACCTTGGAGGCAAAGCATATACACAAATAACTGAAGTTTGAACATTCACCCAGTATTTGCTTGGAGAATAGACTTTTTTGTGCCCTACAGATAGACTGCTTTCCTCACAGCCTAACGCATGTCTTGGCACCTTTTCTGTGCTTTGCTCACAGTGTGCCCTGAATCACAGGGCATACCCCAGAAACAATGGAGCTAAGGGAGTATATCTTCCTTAAGCACGATGAGTAGCAGGCCCATATGTTTGTTCTAATCAGGAACTATTGGCAGACTAATGACCCATCTACAGAACTCTTCTTCCTCCTGCTATGTGGTCCTTTCCAGTTTGGTGAGTTGGAACCCTCAGGAGCTCGATAGTACTAATGCTTAGAACTAAGTTTCCCTTTGACATTTCACTGCTACCACTTAACAATATTCAGTTTTTTTTAAGTGACAACAATGAGCAGTTTATCAGCTTGGAGGAAAGTTTGATCATGGGGAGAAAAATCTTTGCCACTTGTGTAATTTCACTGTCAATTCCTTTGATGTTGTGCATACTATAGTTCCGGCTCATTTATGTTATCTCACAACAAAAGTCCATTCTTCCAGTCTCATTGATTATATCTTTATTCTTCTTTGATGTCAGCGCTAGCCTGCTTTATTCCAGTTTCTTACCATCAGTGCTTTGACAAAGACCTTTAAGTAAGTCTTTTAGAGCAAGATGTTACAGTCCTCAAAAAATAGATAAATTATTCTAAGATGCAACAAAACGATCCTAGACCAATGAGACATTGGGAGGCTTCTTTTTCCTTTACTGCTTCTCTATATTTTATAGCTTCTCCTCTACTGCCTTGGTCATAGATGAATTAAGATGAAAAAATTACCTTTTGGATCTATGTGTTCCAGGTCAAATGCTAACGTGCAACTGTCTTATATTTCTTTCCCCAGGATTATCAAGATATAAGCCAAAATAAACAAAGGGAAAAATTAGAATAAATAAATAAATTCCAGGGAATGCTGGGATAGCTGAGCAGGTTGAGTGCTTGCCTTTCGACTGCAAGGTCCAGGGATCAAATCTGGCCCAGGCCCATGCAAACACATATGCTGAACTGCAGCACAACTGGTAACCACTGAGATGATGGTGAAGTTCCTCACCTCCCACTTGGGAGGTCCCCTGTTTGGATCCTGCCCTGCACAGCCCTACATCTACCTGTATGGAATGAAATTATATCACAACTAATCATATACAACTATGGAGGCTGCTGTGGACCCTCCTTCTTCGCTCTCTCTCTCATCTTCTCTCAAACAATAAAATAAATCTTGAAAGAAAGAAAAAAAGAAAGGAAGAGAAAGAAAGAAAGAAAGAAAAGAAATTCCAAAAGCCATTTCTTAAAAATATTTGCAAATGTAATTAAGTAAAAAGAAAAGAAAAGTTTGACTAAGGTAAAATGATAGAACAAATAAAGAAAATTAGGAATGAAAATGTAGGCAAATACAGATTCCAGTAAAATTAAGAGACAATTCCTCTATGATAAGGTGACCAGATTTTAACATTGGTAAAGCGGGACACCATTGACCAGGGGAGAGGGGGTTCTTGATTAAAAATTTGGTCTATCTCCCGCCATTCCCTAGCGTGTCGTGCATTCTTTCCAAAAATCGGGACTTTTTAAAAATGCCGTGGGACGCGGGACAAATTGTTAAAAATCAGGACTGTCCCACCAAAAGCAGGACGTCTGGTCACCCTACTCTATGACAACAAGTTGAAAGCCTAAAGTAAATGTATGAACCGGTTCTGCTTATAGTATGGACAAGTAAGCACTTACTAGACAAACAAAAATACAGCTGCTTGAAGGCACTGACAAAGTGGAATTGGAGGCAGATTCTGGATTGAAACTTAGAAGAATCAGCTCAGGATGAGTTCTCTTGTTGTTTTTTTCTGAGGGCAGGTTTCAGTCTATAACATACAGGGTGGCAAAACCTCTGAAAGAAACTCCAGTCTTCCTGGCTTGTAGAAACAAAAGATTTAGGGCAACCACAGCCACAAGGAAGTAAGGAGATTCTTAGAGCCAAAAGTTAGAGCTCCAGATTCTGTATGCAAACTGCCCAAGCCCCTGGTTGACCCCTGAACTATTATACCGAGCAGACTGAGAGGCCCATCTAAGGGCGAGAAGAATAGAACTGAGGGTAGAGGTGCCACCCAGGATATAGAGTTTGCAGTTTGAATCAAACCACATTTATTGTTGCTAAACCAAAAAAATTAAATGTAGAGTGTCTAAAACTTAACATTACAATATTCAAAATACAAAGTTAGCTGATATATAAAGAAACAGCAACATGCAACCCATTTTTTCAAGAGAAAGAGGAATCCTAAAATGGCTCAGATGTTGGAAGTAACAGACAAAGATTTAAATCAGCTATTATAAATATGTTCAGTGATATGAAAGAAAATATGTTCAACATTAATGACATGATAGAACAACTCAGCAGAGAAATAGAAGCCATAAAAAGAATCAGAAACTACAGTATCTGAAAAATTTAAAATTTACTGATTGAGACTTAGAGCAGAATGGGGATGATAGGAAAGAACCAGTGAACTTAAATATAGATGGTTAGAAATGATCCAGTCCGAAGAATAAAAAAAAGAAAGTGAATAAGAGCCTCAATACCTGTGGGATGAAAGGTTTAATATATATACAACTGGGTCTCAGAGAGTAGGGAGAGAATGACCCAAAAAGAAAACCAAAAAACATTGAAGAGACAATGGCTGAAGAGTTCCCTAATTTGGCAAAAGTCAATTATTTTTAAACTCACCTAACCCCCATGGGGGGCAAAAAAGTGTCTTTAAGAAAACAAATACAGTTTGTTAATTTGCGGGAAGCAGGGGGTGGGGGTGGGGGTGGGGGTTAAGGAGCTCAGCTAACCCCAGGAAGGATAAATGCAAAGAAAACCATTCCTAATCACATCAAACCTCTGAAAACTAAAGAAAAAGAGAAAATCTTTTAAACAGGAAAACAACACCTTGCATACAGGGGAATAATATTTGAAATAACTTATGCTTTTTACCGAATAGCCAAGGGGATGTAGAGTACAGCATAGAGATTATAGTCAATAATGTTGCAGCAACAATGAAAAGTGCCAGGTGAGTACTAGAGTAATCAGGGGAATCCTGCATGAATTATATAAATGTCTAACCACTATGCTATACACCTGAAATTAAAAGAAAATATTTGAATGTAAACTGTAACTGAAATAAAAAAAAATATTAATAATAACTAAAATAGAAAGCCCAAAACAAAACAAACTATGGAGCTAAGAAGATGAGGACACAGTATCTTTAAAGTGCTGAAAGTAAACCAAAAACAAAAAAAAACAAAAAACAAAAAAACAAAAAACACTGTGCCAAGCCAAAAATCTATATCCAGTGAAAATATAAGAATGATGATTTTCTCTGACTGAAGAAAACGAAGGAACTTTGTCATCAGGAGATCTGCAATACAGGGACGAACTAAGGGAAGATTATTAGATGGAAGGGAAATGATATCAGAAGCAAACTTTGATATTCAAGAGTGAATGAGGAGCATCAGAAATGGTAAACGTTTGGATAAATATAGAAGATTTTTTTCTCCTAAATTCTTTAGAAGACATATGACTGTTTAAAGCAAAAATTGTAACATTTTAACTTTGTCTCATGGATATATACTATCCATAAAATGAAATACATATGACAACTATAGTATACAGTACAGGGTGAGGGGAAATTGATCTATATAGGTGTAACATATAACATTAATTAACTCTAAGGAGGCTGTGACATATTAATAGCATGCATCTTAATCCACGGGCAGCCATTAAAATCTATAAGTATGCAAATGGGCATAGCTAAAATGCCTGTTGGTAAACTGAAATAGAAGTCTAAGAAATATATATATATATATATATATATATATAAAATAATTGAAAACTAAATAAAAAATTTGTATAAAAAGTTTACTATGAATACATTAGAAAAGTGATTAAAACTTTCCATTAAAACGGTCTTATATTTGAGACTATAATAGAAGACCTAATTCTAATGTTATTTACATTACTTCAGCCCATAGGGAGAAAAAAAACCCCACTTCCCCAGGTGGTCTTTAGTCAGCGCGACAACTACACAGTTAATTCAGGGTTTGACCCACTAGTTCTGTGGGGCTGATGTTAGTTGACCTGGCCTTTCTGGTGTGGTCCTTTCCTTTCTTGCATTTTTGAGCATTCATGCACTTATCTCATTTCTCCCTAATCTCACAACTACCAACATTCAGAAATATAACAAGCACGAATCTGAGTTTTTGTTTTTGAAAAATTGTTGCTCTCTAGAGTAATGAATGACCTTGTGTGCAGGAAAGAAGGGAGGGAAGGAGAGAGCAGAGAGAAGGGAGTTAACATGCATCAACCACCTACTATGTGACGAGACCACCTAGTATCCTTTATCATCCCAAGGCAATCCATTACATAATACTTGTTCTTATAGAAACTGAGAATCAGATAGTTTTGTTTGTTTGTTTGTTTGCTTTTAATATAGGCCACCTTCTGTGAAGTCATGCCGTTGATAGATGGGAGGTGTGAGATCTGAAGCCAAAGCTCTTTGATTCAAGAATCTGTGGTTTTCTATTTCTTCAAACTGCTGGGGGGGATTTTTTTTAAATATTTAAATGAAAAATGTCTCTCTTTATATTCTATTACTTTAAAAAATTTGAAGAAGCATGTCTTTTCTTTCTTTTTTTCCCCCCTGGTATAATGTCTGTCTCTCCTCCTTAAGATCTGGCCTTTCTTGTTAGAAATATTAGAATCACGAGAAGTTGGATTTTCTTAGTGTGACTTGTTTTCTGTAGTAACTCAGAGTGTATTTCTCCTCTTGGTGTCTTTTAGCCCCTTGTCCCTCACCTGCCTCTGGCTCTCACTAAAGTGGAATTTAGAGTCATCAACATCTTTAGTTTTATTCAACAATAATTATCCCCAAAGAACTTGCAGGTTAACTATTTTCATGCCAAGTGCAATGATAAGCTTTAGGGACGCCCTGCTGTAGTCCTTGGTCTCCTGGTGCTTACGTTCTAGTGGAGTAAAATTGTTTAATGCAGGGGTTCTCGACCTTGGCTACACATTTGGCAATTTAGAAGCACTTGGTAAGTATTATTTTTTTTAATGTCTGGACCCTTCCGGTCATCAGCATTTATTAAAAGTTCCCCAGACAATTCCAATGGGCAGCTGACATAGGCAGCTACCGATTTAATGTGTTACCCATCAGAGGAGTTCAGAAAAGAATGGCACAGTCGTCGAAGGACTACAGGGCTGTCCAGAAGAAACCCAGCTATTGTGAATATAATAAGACTGTTACATGGCTGGATACTTTCCAGACAGCCCTCACATAGCCTGAATATGCAATTCAGACATTGTGGCTTTTGGATTAAGGAAATGGTTTGGAGTTTGCAGCTCAAAGTCCTTTCCATCAATGCTCAATTCACACTGTGTAGCAGTAGCTAAGATCAACTTAGCCCCAAATCCTTTTGATCAGAATTCTCCATCTATCTGCAGATTCTATGGTCGCATCAGTTACTGTTTACTAAGAGCTACCTGAACCTTACCTGATAAAATTCTCACAACAATCCTCTGAGGTAGGCGTTATGAATTTCATTTTACAAATGAAGAAACAAGGAGGGTTAGTCGCATGCCGGAGGCCACGTAGCTTGTAAGTGAGAAGGCCAGTTGTTGTAATGCTCTGCTGTGACCCGCAGTGCTGCTCCCCAAGGGCCGAGAGTGGTTTGAAAAAAGGGCCCAGGAGTAATAGTCCCCAGAGCCACACAGCCTAGAGGCTCTGCAGACCCACACCCTGTGGTGAGCAGTGGGGCTGGCTGCTTTTGTGCGTGAGTTGTGCTACACTGACTTATAAATCCCTCTCTCCCTTCTCAACGCAGTTGCCTTTGGGATGTTAGCAGCATTCCCATTTTTTACTATCTTTCAGAAATGACAGTTGAATAAAAAATACTGTATTTTACATCTTCTTATCCCCCTCTCCCCTGCTCTGTTAGGACTGCCAGAGATAGTTCGGTCTGGGCAAAATTGGTAAGTGACTGGTAGGCATCTTTGTCTTCACTCTGCTTTCTTTTCTGTGAAGTCGGGAATCTTGAGGCTTTTTAAGCAAAACTTCTCAGAGAGGAGTCAAATCAATTCATTACACTACAGTATGAATGACTGAGAGGGTCCCATGTGCCACCTTTCTCAGGGACAGTCACATTTTCACAGGGAACAAGGAGTTCAGTTTGGGAGTCTGATACACGTGGACTTGAATCTTGGGCTGCCTACTTATTGGTTATGTAACGTTTGGCAAGTAATCTAACCTGTCTTAGTTTCAATTTCCTCATCTCTAAAAAGGGAATAATACCTCAGAGGGTTGTGACGAGGATTAGGA
The DNA here is from genome assembly GCA_004027555.1 of Craseonycteris thonglongyai. NCBI lineage: Eukaryota > Metazoa > Chordata > Mammalia > Chiroptera > Craseonycteridae > Craseonycteris > Craseonycteris thonglongyai. The sequence continues at coordinate 9,674 of PVKE010006147.1, forward strand.
AGACTTGAGAATGTGCCTAGCCCAGTGCCTGGCACATAGTAGGTGCCTATTGAATGTGTTTCCTTTTCCTTTCACCCCAGTGGCAGAATTCATGCATCTGTTAAGCGACACAATGTGTCCTCAAGAACCGCACCGAACTGTTCCCCAGGGAGTCACATTAACACACACACACACATACTCCACTGCTATGTGACTAGATGGGTCATGTAGGAAGGTCGTAACTATACTTAGCATCCAGGCTTCTTGTCAGCCCTTCCTTTCAACCCTGAAAAGCCTCCCCGGAAACCTGGATATAAAGATTCATATCTCACTTCTGAAGCACCAGATGTTACATTTTGGACAAAACAGCTACCTCTCGGTGCTCCTTTCCACAGAGGTTGAAATGCAGTTCTGAATGAGAAACTAGAGGCTGTGTTCACACAGAACGTGGCTCAAATGCAAATATGCTTCGGAGTTTGTGCCTTTATTTCAATGTGTTAAAAACAGGTGACTGTTACTAAAGAACAATGTAAAACCATTAATTACCAAGCTTTCAAGGAAACTTTGTGCACCAGCTTGACTTCCATTAGCTGTCTTTGTCATCCTTGTAAAACATTTCATTAGACTTTCTGTTAAGACAGAGAAACCAGGCTGACAACGGCAAGTGAGCTGTTTAATTGCTATTACCTTGCAAGTTCGAAGTGCTTTCTTTTTTTCATAATTGTTCCAGGGAAAGAAGCCTGGATTTGAGTGAGCTCAAGATTGAGATGTAGCTGGTTGCTGCATCAAAATTCTTCTGATATTGCAGATCCTGTGAGACTCTGACTTCACCTTGACTGGGAATGCAGGCTCAGGCTTGAAGCCACCGTGATCTGGGTTCAAAGCCCAGCGAGGCCTCTTACCGGATGGTAGGCCTTGGCAAGTCATGTAATCTCTCCATGTCTCAATTGCCTCCTCAGTTAAGTCAGCAGAATGACAGTGCCTCCAAGGGTCTTTGTGGAGATAAACAGAATTTATGTAACGTACTATCACATTGCCTGGGGAAGAGTCAACGAATGCTCTTGCCTTTTCTCCTCTCTGTGCAACCAAATGTAGTTGGTCCAGAACAGTTACATTGGATGGAATCAAATAAAGTGGGCATCCGGGACCATGTTGGAAGGCAAGTGAAGTCACAGAGGGAAAATAGCCTCATGCGCGTGAGTGTGTGTGAGTGTGCACGCACCCCACTTTTTGAAACTCAAAGTATAAACTGTAAAAACTCAATTACATTTGGATAGCTGCCTTAGGGCAACAAGTGCAAGCAAGAGCCCAACACCAGCTCTAGAAGGAGGGCCACTCACCCAGCCTGATGATGTCCGGTCTCTTAAAATGTCATGTTCATAGCACGGGACCTGACAAGTTAATTCAAACCAAGTCAAGGCATTACATACTTGGTAGAATCAATCCCAATGGGCCATGCCTCTCTGAAACATGTTTTCTGGGTGTTTTTGTTTTTGTTTTAAGTCAAAGGAATCTTTCCTGTCTCCTGAACATAAGCCATCCTCGTCTATTTCCTAAGATAATCCATTATAAATTATGACAGGCTCCTGAGCGCCTGGCGGGCAGCGTGGCCCGGTCTGCTGCCCGCGTCTCACTTTTCTGTCCTGGTCGTCTCTGACAAGTTCCATGCATGACCAGTCAGGAGACGGCTAATTCCAGTCCACGCATTTTTCAGATGAGCTTTATTTTATTTTTAATTTCCCCACAAATCCACGCCAGGCGCAGATATCGTCAGTTACAGACATAGCTCTCTAATCTGTGCCGCCCTTCCGTAGCTCATACTACCAAATGAATTAAGGTCCAGTTACATATAAAAGTGATTATGATCAGCGAAACGTCTGCCCAGAGTGGCGCTCCCAAAAGAGGGCAAAGATTCGAGGCTCTGACACTGTCTCTTGGCCACCCTGGGGCCATGCACTATACGATAAAATGGACCCCATCAGGAGCCTTCTAAAACCGACACTGCCATCTGATTTTACAGCTCGGTTGGTCTCTGGCCACCCTGGAGCAGAGAAATAAGTTGTTTTCTTGTGCGGGGTGAAATTATTTGTTTTATCTTTATCCTACAAGATTTCTTTTCAGGAGAACTGACCTCATCCTTTTGAAAGCTTCCTATTTCACCTCTCCAGGCATCTGGCTTTCGCTTCAAGGCAGGTGACTTCTTCTAAATCTTGACTGAGGGGCAGGACTTTACGTCACCTTTGGGATTCTTGTGAGACGCATCCGGCCATTTCTCAGGGCAATTCGGGGCTCTTTCTATTTTCTCCTCAGAACATCTGGGGCAAGGAGCACACAGCGTAGACACTGTACAGAGACTGTAAAGTTAAGTCAGGACAAGGGAGTGAAGAAATAAGGGCCACCTCTCTCTGCTCACAAAGAGCTTATGGCCTACATCAGGGAAGAGGAAATCGTCCCAAGGACGCATTTTGTTATTGTACTTTGTCATCTCGATAATTTAACAGATATGTATGAGACTGCGAGAGCCAGGGATACCACAGCAGAAAGGCGAACAGGAACCAAGGGGTTGAATTGTGTCACCAAAGAAGTACAAGTGTATGCTCTTGTCTATGTCATTGCCTCTGTCTGGGTGGTGGTTCCCACAGACGTAAAATCTGTCATACTGGGGGCTTCTATGACAAGTGGCAGAAGAGTTGAGGAAATTGGGAAAGCCTAGAACAAGGATCACAAAAGCGTAACCAGGCTGAACCTGAGGGGGATGTCTCAGTAGCCCCCTTTGATTGAGCCTCTACCCGTGGGGTTTTTCTACTTGCTGTGCATACCCCCCACCCCCACCCCCCACCTCCCAAGTGGATGAGGCAGAATGTGTTCAAGGCTTTTGATACGATTCTTGTTGGGATGGAACCAAGTTTATAAAAAGTCCTGCAAACTCTCTCAGCTCTGCACCCTGAACAGAACCTGAAGCGTGGTGGGGAAGGCTGGGCACATGCTGCCCCCACCGGCAGAAGCCGGCTTTGCCCCTGCTCCCGAGGCCCAACAGGCGGGGGCCCAGCTGCCCTCTGGGCAAGCCAAGCTTGGTAGTCACCCAACTTGAGAATCTTTTGAGCTCTTCCTGTCGCCATGCCCCACCCCATCCCATTCCACCCTCGCCTCTTTTTTCTCTCTCTGGCAGCCACTCTGTTTTCAGATGTTTACCCTGAGTTAGAACCCCAGTGGCTGGTGTGAGGCCTGGAGGGTCAGGGGAGAGCACCCCAAAAGAGGAGTTCCTTCGGGAGGCACCTATGGCACACCAAATGGGCGCCTGCTCTTCCTTGTGTCTGACCGACCATGTGCCTGGGCGCGTGGCGTTTTCTCTAGTGACAGGGATTCATCTCTCTGGGCTTGAATGTCATTAATCTCAGATGAGCAAAGTTGGGTGCTTTTGGGGGGAACACCAGTTGTGTCATCTGTGTGCCTCCTGCCCCATCTCAGGGGTCCCAGCTTAATCAGATCATCCAGATTTTGTCACATCATGTTATAACCGTGCCCCCAACCCCGAGTCCATCCCTCAGAGCTGCGAGGACATGTAACTGGAAGCCGCTCCGGTTCCTCTCCCCCTCTGCTGTGGACCCGTGTCACCTGCCGCCCTGGCATCATCACGCAGGCATGCGCTGTCACACTCCCAACCGGAATGTCAGCTCGCGGTTTGAGATTCACACCGACACCGGGTCCCCAGAGGGCTCCTGGCGGAGCCGGCGGCCTGCACTTGGGAGCACATGAAAGCTCAGGAGTCCCCTGGCTTCCTGGCAGCACTTCAAGCACCAGCCCCATGAAGAGATCTTGACAGCATACTTGTGAACTCCGCAGGCCCCAGGGGCTCAAACGCCACGATATTTATGCTCGCCGGGGGGAGAGCCAAAATAGTTGGGTTGTTATGCAGACACAGGTCTCTTCGTCCAGGCCAGCGTTTCTGACACCTGTTAATTGGCATTTGAAAGAAGTGAGTCAAGGCGGGCAGGGGGCCTTTGGCGCTGCTGCCAACCTGTACCTGAACATCAGGGAGCCCAGCAAGGTTTGGGCCCACCCAGCGGGTCGGAGATTCCCTAGAGGGCCGAGCAGATGAGGCCCAGGGTCGCCAGAACTGATAGTCAGAGAAGGAAGAAAATAGAAAGGAGGATCAGAAGAAAAGAGACCAAGAGGGACAGAAAAAAAGAGAGAGAAGGTGGGTATTTTTAGATGTGCTAGCACAGAGCTTTGTGCTTCTAGCACCCTGGTCCCTGTTTCTGCAGCACCACTTCCACCGGCCCAGGTTGGAACCAGCAGGCCTTGGCCCCTGTCCCATGAGCTGTGGGCCCACCCACCTTTCAAGGTCAGCTGCAGGACCGCCTCCTCCAACACGCCTCCGCTGAAAACCTCTGAGGCCCCGCTCGCTCTCCCTCCCGGGCACGTACTACAGTGATCCCTCATTTTTCGCGGCCAATGGGGACCAGAACCTTCTGCGAAAGCTGAAAAACCGCGAAGTAGGATTGGCCCCTAGGACTTTTCGTGTATGCGGGTACAAGAATGTTTTAAATATGTAAACAGTATTCATACTTTACTCATTTAAGACAAAAATGACAACAGTATACGTATTTACTTAAACGTGTCAGTGCTAATGAATAAGGTGAATGACAAAACCTTATACAGTAATAAACATGAATCAACATGGCTTTCTGAGAGAGGCGAAGAGTCTTGTGTTGGTGGCGGAGGAGCGGCTCTCACGTGACTCGTAGAAGCTTTAGGCTCACTTGGAGACTCTTCTGCTGGAGGCGCTGACGGGAGAGCCGGGGGCTTTACCTTGGAGAGAAACATGGTGATGGGTAGTTGTTGTCTTTGTTTTTTCTTTTCCTTCAGAATTCCCCTGTACAAGGACAGAACCCCGTCAACGCGATGGCTGAACTCGACAGCTCGAACCATATTGTCGTCAATGTCTTGTGCAAACTATTGCATCGCTCTTGCCATGGTGCACAATTGTTGCAAATTCTCCAGGGTAAGGCCACGCTTTTCAGTTTCTTCTTCGTCTTCCTCTTCTTTTTCAGTGAGGGAGGGGTAGCCTCCCTCACTGATGAGGTTAGGAAG
>PVKE010006147.1:14846-55783 GCA_004027555.1 Craseonycteris thonglongyai
AAAAGCCTCGTCCTCGAGGAGGCGAATCCCTCCTGGCAGCGCTAGTACTGGCTTGAGGTTCGTCAGCACCTTCTTCAGCCTCTTCATTGTCGTCATCGGGCAAGATTGGGTCGTAGAGAGCTTTGGCCTTTGTCCTGATCATATTAGTGTCCAAACTCACTGTCTTTTTCCTGCCATCAGCCATCCACAATGCCAGTGCAGCTTCCATGTTCACAATTCTGTTATTACGCGGGGTCACCACACGTTTCGCTTCTTTATTGAAGGTGATTGAAGCAGTTTTGCGGATGTTTGCTCCCTCTTTCTTGATGGACCGCACTGTAGATTCATTCACCCCGTCATGGCGTGCCACAGATGCATCACTTCTGCCCTCTTTGATCATATCTAAAAGTTTCACTTTTTCGCTGATGGTCATCCTCTTCTTCCTCTTGGGCGCCCCGGAGGAAGCTTTCGCAGGGGCCCAGCGCTTAGGCGGCATTATAAGGGCTTAATTCATAAAAAAAGTGATCGCTTAAACAAAACAAGTGATCGCCAACACAACACTAAAATACAGTATGCCAGACAGTCACCATCATGGACAGGACTGGCGAGATACAACAAGAGAAGCTGCTAGGTGAGGCTGCGATGATGCGCAGACAATCCACTCACAGGGATAAACCCACTCGTCCTCTCATGGGTCGATGTCGCACCGGAAACCAATCACGCGCCTTGATGAGAGCCCGTGGGATGGACTCTGAGTCAGCTCAGCTCTTTGTTGGACACGCAGGGATCCTTCTCTCGCACGCATCCACATGAAACAACGCTCCTTTCCGCCATGTGGCTGCCGACAGGGTGGTATTTTTTCATTTTTATTTTTTGATGAATATTTTGGAAAAGCCCAGGAAGCACTGAAGCCGCAAACCATGAAGCACGAAGTGGCGAGGGAACACTGTATACACAACCTGAGAGTTAGCCGTTTCCCATTCTCCTGTGTGTGTCCTGTGTGCCTGCCCTACACCCCCACTGACCACTGTTAGTTCCTGGGGGTTGGGGTTGTCACTTTCTCTGGCCTGCCAGGTCCAGCATAGTCCTAGACTCAGAGGAGGCTCTCTGTTCCCACCGCTGAAGGACTGGTGTTCTCCCTCTGGACGTCTTTTTCTTTTTTTTCAGTTCCAGGCCTCCTGCTTCAGCTTCTGCTCAGCAAAAGCCACCCCTCTGTCCCCACATGGCTTCAAGCTGACGAACAGAGCTCTGTGTCTCCTTCCTGGTACCTATCTCGAGGTTTGGTCGGTCCACAGCTCGGCCTCAAGCAAGACTAGGTTTATTTAAATGACAGTAAAGATCATTTCTGTATTTTGTTATTGGTGCACACACACAAAAATGTCCAGGAATGTTCCTATTTATGAACTGACTTACGTTCCAAAAGTCAGCTTGTAAATTAGTTGTTTGAATCTGGAAGGCCATAGAAACAATATTATACATGAATTCATTCATTCATTCATTCAACAAAGATAGCTTGAACACAACTAGAAGGCAGGCACTGTCCTAGGGGTTGGAGAACCTGCAGGGGACAAAACCTATGGAAAACTTTTGTTCTCAAAGAGTTTACACCCTGGTCAGGGAGACAGATAAGTCACAAATAAACAAGTGAAACATGCGATATGTCAGAGGATCCTGAGTGCCATGGAAAGGAATAAAACATAGAAGGGGTCTAAGGAGGGCAGGGGTGTGGCCAGGATTATAAATGGGGTCACCCAGGAAGGCCTTATTTGAGAGATACCCGAAGGAGTGAGAGAGCTGGGGCAGAAAGTTCCAGACTCAAGGTAAGCGTGAACTTGGTATGTTTAAGGAGCAAGAAGGTCAGAGTAGGTAGAGCAGAGTGAACCATGGGAACAGAAAAACCCTGCTTGTTTCCCTGGCCAGCCCACTGGTCGTCCATTTACCCATAACAAGTCTGAGCATTCTAGTCAAGGCGGTGCAGGTTCACTGCATGCCTGCTCCCTGCCAGGGATTTGTGCTAGGCGCTAACACTACTGTGGCCGTGTTCTCTGGGAATGTCTCGTGTGAGTGTCAGCAGGAGAGTGTTCAGAGCATGTGGAGTCTGCTCAGGCTAGCATGGGGAAGGGCAGGTAAGGTACAATGTCCAATAGATAAATCCTCCTTCCTGGAGGCAACGAGGGACGCTAGGACAATCTCTTGATGTCCTCTTACTCCAGATGGCTTCAACCACCTGGGCTGATCAACATCTCCTGATTCAGAGTCCCATGCACTTGCTTGGTTGCGGAGTATTTTTGTCATTAGATGCTTAATGTCACATTTCTGATCCTTGATTTCCTGGTGGTGATAATGACTGCTTTACCTTGTGTGTGTGTGAAAATTAAATGAGGTTAGTCTACATAAGAGAGCATTGTAAATCAGTCCACTGATCTGAGTTGTCATGATTTTAGAGCAATCACTCTGTCTTCTACATTAGGAATCAAGAAAAAAAAGGCTCAGAAATAGGTATCTCCTGACACCTTCATATATGGAAACTGCTGGTGAGTTTTATGTTGGCTAATTTCCTCTGGAAAAGGTAATGGAGGTGGACAGTTTCAAGGTGCTAGCCCTGTTAAAAGATCCAGGTGGAAGAAGAAACTGGTTGATGAAAGAGAAAGTTGCCTGACTCTAGGAGAGGATATGGAGTAGAATTTGAAGAAAGGTGTATAATTCATTTAAAAACTGACAGGCAGGAGGACAGACCCCAAAAAATTGTTACAGAGGTAAAATCACATTTCTCCCTGCATCCTTCAGGCCCCATTTTCTACAGGGTATAAGCTGCTCAAATAGCCCAGGTCCTACCACCCTGGCCCGACCATTCAGTCCCTCCCAAGTCTGCCTACTTTGCCTCCAGTGTCGTTAGAATGGGGGACTCTATGTTGGAAGAAAACTTAATAGTGACAGAGAACTCACTTCCTTACTGTATGTCAGGCTGTGCTTTCTGGAAAGCCCTTGTTATGTGAAGGTCTTTCTTTAATCGCGTAAAACCTGCTTCCCTGTGATTTCTACCTGAAGATCCTAGGTCACCCTCTGAGGGACTCAGAGGCATTCTAACAAACTCTACTTTCAATGCATAGCTTTCCAGATACCTAAAGATAGATTCCCATTCCTCTGCCCTAACTGCAACACCCTCAGTTTAAGACTTTCTCCTTATCTTTGGTGTTCAATTGTGTCATGAGGTATCTGTTTTGTTTGTTTGTAGATGCTACCCTGTATATGAGCACAGTATATACTTTAAAAAAATATTTGGTTTATTGTTTTTGACAGAGACCAAGAGAGACAGAGACAGAGAGAAGGAGAAGGGCCCAGAGCAGTCTCCATAGTTGTACATCATCAGTTTTTGACATGGTTTTGTTTCACTCCGGTGGGTAGGGCCATGCAGGGTGGGAACTGGACTGGGGGCCTCCTGCATGGGAAGCACACCCCAGTTCAGCATATGGGACTACATGGACCGGGGCCAGGATTCGATCCTGGGTCCCCGGGGCTGCAAAGTGAGTGCTCAACTCACTGCACCATCTTGGCTTCCCCCGTATATACTTTTAATTGAAGGTTCATACCTTCTTCAGTTCTTCAAAATTCTTAGTCATTACCTCTTCACATATTGTTTCTTGCCCAGACTCTTTTGTTGTCATTGCCATCATCATTGTTGTTGAAATGACTAGATATGTACTGGAAATTCTCAGTCTACCTTCGCTGTCTCTGATAGCACTTTCATATTTATTTCTTTATCTCTCTGAGCTGTGTTCTGCATGAATTCTGCAAAGGTACCTTCCAATTCATAATTTCTCTCCTGTAACCAATGTAATGTTCACCCAATATGTTTCGTTAATTTTATTTTTATATTGTAGTTTCCTATTACTCCACAGAGCTAAACTGTAGTCCACCTCACCCTGCTTCAAGATTTGGCTTCTAGCCATGGATTACTTTACCTTTATATTAATATCTATTGCAAAGAAGTGTTTATCTTATTAATAATATGGAGTATAATTTTTTCCTAATAATGATGTCCTTTTGTATTCTAGATGTTACGGCTATGTTTTTAGTACAGCAGGGGCCTCAAAATGGGAACTTAGCTCTCTGTGTTGGCTCCCACCCCTCCATAGCCCTTGAACTGACCTCATATGCCTCACCTCCTGAGTTTTCGTTATCAGAGTCCTCTGAACTCACTCCATGCTGCCCAGAACTGAATGCAGTGGACTCAGTGCATGCTCTGAAAGTCAGTCTTAGAGACGGAGAACACTGAGCAAACAGGATTCTAACACATAATTCTTTTACAGACTTGGCTTTCTTGGGGGGCAAATCTTTCATGAAATGTGCTTGTCAGATTGCCTAAAAGGACCAAGTGGAACGTTCTGAGTTTATGGGATCAGATGATACGGTTGTTTGGAGACCTAACTGTTGTTCAATGGTAGAATGTGGTAGAATGAAGCATCCATAAGAGGATAAAAGGAAGACAGCAGAGAAGTTTCTGTAAGGCAATTGATGGATAGGCTTAACCTGTGTAGGGCCTGGATCATTGGTAGGGGCTGCAGGCCTATGGTAAAAAAAAAAAAAGCCTCTTGATCCAGGGGAAATTGGGCCCCATTCCAGGAAAGAAGCAGCCTCAGTGGGGAACAAAATTCATCAAAGGCCAGAGGGAGGGGGTCTGCACAAACAGGAGGCCAGTGTGATTTGGCTTTGGAGTTGATCACAGTTCCAATAATCAAAAGAAGTGTATCTGTGTGGGCCTCGGGTGCTTCTTGACACTGTGGAGTCACTTCCTTCTTGTCTACTATTTGTCACTCCATTATGGTCTAACTGTAGGTAAGGTTTGTTGGAGAGCAATTGGAACAAGAGTTCTCCCTGGGTACAGCTACAAAGACAAATGTCATCACAGGCCATTATGACAGTTTTTTTTATAGTTTTTCAAAATACCCCAGGTGAAGCCATCTGGTATAAGAGTTTAAAGTGCATCTAATTGCTAGCCCCTTTCAGAACAGCGTGTGAAGTTGTATTCTGAGAAGTGCAGAGTTCTTTCTTGAGTCAAGCTGTTGGAATTGCAGCTTTATCACTTACTAGCTGTGTGACATTGGAGTGGTTTCTTCACCCCAATGACATTCAACTTTTACTAAATAATATAATGATACCTATATTATTAATGAGGATTAAATAATGTATATAAAGGGCATACAATAAGTGTCTGGTAAACATTTTTGGTGCCCTTTCCTTTAATTGGGTGCCACTTGACAGAACTGGGGATAAAGAAGGAGTAAGAAGTTGAGAAAAATGAAGGGGGTTGTTAAGAATAGTGGGGATGGTTAAGGACTGTTGCAAAAGGATCTAAAACCAGTTTGACCATTAGCAATTGATGGAATCTAGTGGCAAATATTGGTTACCTCTGATAGTTAGCGGGGGTAGAGTACCATTTCTTCTTCCTCCATGACCTGGCTAACTGGTGGTTGGCAACAATAAAAGGAAATCTCAGACTTCATTATACTACATTCCAACATTGAACAACAGTTAGGGCTCCAAACAACCATGCCAGCTCAGAATGCCTCAACTTGGTTCTTTTAGGCAATCTGACAAGCACATTTCATGAAAGATTTACTCAAAGAAAGCCAAACCAAATGGATCAAATATTCTGATACAGAATCAGCAAATATATCTTCTCTGAGATGTGGAATACAGGGGGTGAATGGAAGTCCAGGTCAAGAGCTCCCCTTTGAAGGTGGTAGGCTGCTGGACACTTCAGATTTGTGCAAGGGCAGACATGTGTTTACAACTTTTCTAACCAATCACTTATCTTGAACACCACTTATTTCACTGGTGAAAAACATAATTTACCATCCTTTATGCTAATTAACCAATTCTCAGATGTAGGTTTAGATTGAGAGAGCAGAAGCGTTTTCTGTTCTTGTGTGGTGTGTACTCCTGGATAGATGTCTTTCAATACTCCCAAATGCAGGTTATAGTTAACTTGCACTCACACAGACATCATGCTGTCTACACTGAAGTGTTTTAAGGGAAATTATAGGCACTATAACAAGAAGACTTAGGCAAAAGACTCGGAAAGACCTATATCCTCCAAGTAAAATCTGAATATTGATGTGAAATTGCAGTCACTTGTTCAGACAAAAGAACAATGTTCCCTCAGACATGAATAATTTCTATGTCATGGCTTATTTATTATAATCCCTCTTTTGGTCAGAAACTGACTCAGTTTCCATTCAGATTTCCTCCACCATCCCACACAGTCTTCAAGAGACCTTTTTTGATATCAAGATGTTCATATAGACTTGAAGCTTCAGAGCCAGGAGAGCAGGAATCAACAAGGACATTGAGATTGTTACCAGTATTTGCATTTCTTTCAAAGTCTAATCTGTTCAGTGCACCTAAAGGATAATACTTTTCTCAGTCCCTAAACTCCCTCTAACTCTCTCCATTGGTTTGGCAGGAAGACCCTGGGCTTTCTCTCCTGGAAGAATCTGATCACAGTGTGGGGGTGTTGGGATTCAGGAAGCTAGCACCCTTACTGGCCTTTCAGCCTACTCAAAGGTGATAGGGGCACTATCAGCAGGGTGAGCATGACACTCTTCTCATGGTATAAACGAACACCCTCTGTTTATCATTTCTATTTGGCTGCTTGATGTAAAGACCATGCTGGGTTAGGAGCCAAGTGCCTGGATTCACGCTCCAGATCTGTCTGGGACAGGCGGGTGTCAGCAGTGCCGTCTCCTGTTGTGTCAGGCGGGGCTGGTGAGAGCATTCTGACTCGCTGGATCAGATGGCAGACTGTGCTGAGTTAGCTTTGTGAATGGTGTGCAAAGGAGTATTTGCGTCAATTATATACATACGCTCGATTGTTTCTTGTGAACATACCTTATCCTGAAGTCTGAGTAGACTTTCGTATTGTAGGGAATGGTGGCAATAAACTATGTGCCTTTGTGGTACCTAGCAGTGCCACCCACCTCCTGGAGGGCAATGGGTAAATGAAAGAATAAGACTCTTTAATAGAGAACAAGTCAAGTACTTGGCTTATATCATACATCTAGGGAAGGGGTTCAATACCATTGATTCAACAAAAAGTTATTGAAGATGCACCATGTCCAAATTCTGCATAAGGCTTGAAACGTAAGTACAGTGTGGTTTCTGCCTTCAGGAGATGAAGTGGGATAAAGTGCTTAAAAGGCTGAAAGGCAAGTCTGTACTGAACACAATGGGAACTCAAAGAAGGGGGTGGACACTTGTACCCCAAAGGTATCTAGGGTGGACATGAGCGGAAGAAGGAAGAGTTTCATACGAAAAGTGATGCATGAACTGCGTCTTGAAGGATGAGTGGGCACTCAACAGGAGGGGACCCACAGGGCACGGACACCCTATTCAGGAGGAACAGTGTGAGCAGAAACTGGAATGGACTGGTGCCAATGGCTACAGGTGGATTGTAGTGTCAACTGGAGGGAGTAAGAGAGGGATCATTAGAAAGAGGTGCATTGCAACTAGAAAGTCTTTTTCCATGAGTTTCTAGGAAAGGGGATTTTTCTTATGCACACTGCTGACTTCTCTCTGCCCTTGAGGAGCTGCGTTGACTTCTTTGGTTGGTAAATTAGGGAAGAAAGAACACTTAGTGTGTGTTGCTCAGCCCTGTCCTTTTTCCATGGGATCAGGATCGTCCATAGCAAAGAAGTCTTCTCCTATGTCCACTCCATGTGCCTGGGGCTGTGTGCAGGCACCGGCCTGATCAGGGTGTCAGTTGGCAGGCCACTGGTTCTCATACTGAGCTGTGTTCTCCAATTTAGCCATTATCGGTAATAAAGGCAATGTGCAGGTCATGTTTACATCCTTTGTTTTATTGTGCCATTTGTTCAGAGTCCACATGGGAAAGATACTATGTGTTGGGTGCCCCCCTGGGCAGATGAGGGCCAGGCCATGGAGGGCTTGGCATGCCCTGCGGGTGAGTTTGGAATCATATGGACCAAAGGGTGTCCATTACAATGAGCACAGGACGAGAGGGCCTGCGCCAGGACAACGGAAATGCAGCCTTTGTGAGATGAGCATGGGCCTGGGTGTCAGGCGGCCTGGGAGCCAGCGGCAGCTCTGCCACGGCGCGCCTGGCTGACGTCTGGCACGTGGCTGAAACTGTCCGGGCTCCAGTTCCTTACCTGTCGAATGCGTTCGTTTAGAACAATCTTGAATGGCCCTCTCAAATGATACAGACTTTAAAAAGGGAAGAGTTCATAACAGGAGGAAGTTCTGTACACCAGAGCGGGCCGTGTCATTTCTTTCCTTGGAGATCTTGAAGAAGCAGCTGGTTGAACAATCGCTTTAGATAAGCGATTTAATCTGTCTGTGCCAGCTACTCCATTACAAGCGTTACGTGAACTCTCTCATTTAATCCTCATGCCAACCTATGAAATAGGTACTATTATCATTCCTCATTTACACACAAGGACACGGAGACTCAAGGGTTAAGTAACTTTCCCAGGAGCCCACAAGCAGTCAGTGTCAGTGCTGAGCTTCGAACTTGGGCAGTCTGGCACCGTGGGCTGCACTCTCCAGCACTTCACGGTACCACCTCCATGCCCAGGGGCAGCTGTGGGTCCTTTCCCAAAAGCCCATTGTGATCCATGGCGTCTCTGGAGGGGCCCAGTTTGCAGCTTTTCAGACACGTGCAAAAGGCAGGTGCTTGGCTAGTGAGAGAAACCAAACTCTTTTGGCTCTGTCTTAGCTCTGAGTCCTCGGGTTTGACATTCAGAGGTGAGAAGCACTTGTTTGGCAATTAATAATGCACTGCCTTTGACATCTCTTGTATTGATGTCTTTATTGTTACCCAGTTTCTATGTGCCTATGATTCGTCTCCTTCCCTAATACCGATTCCATAATTACCCCTTCAGGTACTGTCTACATGCTTTAAATGTATCATTTCATTTGACACAACAATCTTTCAAGGTAGAAACTACCATTATCCTTAATTTACAGCTGAGTAAACTGAATCACAGTGGGAAATATACTATTATTATACTGCGGGTAGGATGTAAATATCAACATCATACACTAGGTCCTCAATAAATCGCTAGTGGATTGATTAGTCAAGGTTCCTTAATTTTAAAGATTCCCTTCACCCAGGTCCTTCCATAGTCTTCTGTTTATTCTGTACTTAGTTCTATCTTTTCTATATTTCTTTTATTGGCTGTGCCTAAGACGCCAATGGGAAATGGAAACAGTCATACAAGTGTGAGGTATACCTGTTTAGTGGGCCCTGGGGAAGCCATAATCCAGAATACACACAACACTTTGCACTCAGTAATTGTGCATTAATTGACTAACATATTGATCGTGTGTTGGTTTGCTTCATGATCTGTTGGTAAACATATGTGTTCATTCCTTTATGAATTTCAAGTCTAGTAGTTAATTTTTTTCTTGCTTTTTTGTTCTTCATTCTCCTGACTGTTGGCTTTTCTTGCTGTTTAGAAGCAAAAATGGGGAAAAAAAATTGTTAGACTGAGGGCTACATGGGGTAGATAGCTTTCTGAACTGTTGTGTGTGTGTGTGTGTGTGTGAGTGGGTGGGTGCACACATGTGCACATACATATTATTGGGGTGGGAGATTGGGGTTGGGAAAAATAAAACTCTCTCTTCTCTGCCTTTTGAATGTCTTGTGAATTGTGCCAAAACCACAATTCCTATTTTTTTTACTTTGGGCTCTGACAGTGGGAGTTTAGTTTTGTCCAACAGAAAAGTGTCCATCGTGGGCAGGCCAGTATATGTTAGCTTTACACTTTGCAAACCAATTCAACCTGACTGTAGTTGGGACAGCCATCTGCAGTGACAGCAACAGTGACTTACGCAAATAAGGGGCTAGACAGATTTGCAAGCCAAGGTCAGTTTATCCTATATACCCACCACATCTTATATTCTGACTTGTTTAAATCCCTGGTGGACAAAATTAGTTTTCCATAAGAAGAGTTAAGTAAGCATTAATACAAATAGGCTCATTGCCTCTTCATTGCTGACCCTTCTTTAGAGAATACTCTGCTCCAAAGTTGCAGTTAGAGAAATCTCAAATGCAACATTGGGCATGTTTCCTTCGGATTCACTTATAACACATCTCCAAATAGATGTTAGAATTTTGCAACTTTGAAAAATACCAGGAATACACATTTCTCCATAAAACCCTAAGTACTTGGAGCATGAGCTGTAGCTTCGTGACTGTTTATGTGGAGAATGGGAGCGCTCGGCCTCCCGCTAGTGCATGCCCGGGCCTCTCCAGATCAGGTGGTGCAGGTGGCCATCTGGATAGAATCAGCGTCAGCTCAGCAGCAAGTACTGCGAGGACCGTGTTTCTGTTCTCTAATGGGAGACTCCCATTCTCCACCTGCACCGGCCTGTGTGAAGAAACTATAGATACATTGAATGAACCTAAGGAAAGGTAATTCCTGTCCTGAAATTCTTGTGGTACAAGTGGGAGCTATGTTATAAATCTCCCAAGAATGCAATTCGCAATACTGAGACCTGGTCATTCAATCTATAATTTTCCTGTGAAAGGGAGTAAATACAGTCCCTCCACATTAAAAATCAAGGGTAGGCAAAAAATGTGAACAAGCAGTTCACAAAAGAGGAAACATGAATGGCTGCCAAATATGTGACAGAATGATCTACCATGGAGGCTATGAGGGAAATGCAAGTGAAAACTAGAACAGGTTACCTTTTCATGCCCATCAGATTGAGTATAAAATGTCTGACACTACCAAGTGATGGTATGATGTTGAACAGTGGGAAAAACTATGCCCTGCTAGTGGGAGTACACATTGGTTTAAGTATTTTACAGAAAAATTTGGCATTGTTTAGTCAAGGTGAAAATATGCATTTGCTATCCCCCTGATGGTCCACTTATTAGAGCACATCTCACACAAGTGCAAAGGAGATATATAGATGGATATTTAGAGTAAGATTATTTGTCAAAAAGCTAGAAACAATCTAATGCATCAGTAGTGCATAAATAAACTGGCACCTTTATATAATTAAGTACTAAATGGGTGAAAATGAACAAGTCTTATATACATCAGCATGGATAAAGATCAGAAACAAAATGTTAAGAGAACAAAAGCCACTAGTATACTAATAAAGACATTATGATACTACTGATATAAAGTTAAAAGCAGGCCAAAATACCACATATTCACAACAAAAGTTCTAAAAATGCATGAGAATGGAAAACACAAAATTCAAGAAGGAGGGCTCTTCTGGGCTGGAGAAAACACTTGGGGAAGGATACAAAGAAGGCTGTATATTACATTGATAACTTTTATTTTTTAAGATGGGTGGGTGGGTATTCATTGTATTCTTCTTTCTATCATTTTGTATGTCTTGAATATTTTATAATACATTTTTAAATGTTCCTTTAGGCTGCCCCCAAATTTAAAAGCTAGAAACGCCTTAGGAATCATGTAGTTCAACAATCTCCTTTTAAATATGACAAATAACTAAAATCAGGGATGAAAGAACACACTTTATAACTCCTACCATAGGCATACAAAGGATCATAGGAGACTACTATGAACAATTATAAACCAAGAAATTGGATAACCTAGAAGAAACGATACATTCCTAGAAGCATACAACCTGACAAGACTGAATCATGAAAAAATAGAAAATCTGAACAGACTTATAGCTAGTAAGGAAGTTGAATCAGTAATTAAAATCTTCTCAACAAAGAAAAGCCCAGGAGCAGATGGCTTCACTGGAGAATTCTACCAAATATTTAAAGAAGAGTTAATGTCAATCTTTCTCAAACTCTTCCAAAAAATTGAGAAGTAGGGAACACTTCCAAACTTCTTTAACTAGGCCAACATTACCCTGATATCAAAGCCAGACAAAGATACTACAATAAATGAAAATCACATACCAATATTCCTGATGAGTATTGATGCAAAAATCCTCAACAGAATATTAGCAAACCAAATTCAACAGCACATTAAAAGGATTATATACCATGACCAAATAGGTTTTATCACTCAGATAGAAGGATAATTTAACATGCAAAAGTGTTATGCACCATATTAACAGAAGGAAGAACAAAATCACAAGATCATCTCAATTGATGCAGAAAAAGCGTTTGACATAATTTAGAATCCTGGAGAAACCAGGATAGCTCAGCAGGTTGAGTGCTCACATTGTAGCCCTGGGGTCTAAGGATCAAGTCCTGGTCCCAGTCCCAGCCTGTGTGGACCCATATGCTGAACTAGGGTTCCTATCCCAGTTCAGTTTTCACTAGGGCAAGCTTCCCATTTGGGAGGCCTCTGGTTTGGCTCCTGCCGGGACATGCCTCTCATGTGGGAGGACCCCAATGCATGGGGGCACACCTCCCGTGCAGGAGGCCCCCTACCCATTCCCACCCAGCACAGCCCTGTTCCCACCTGTGGAATGAAACTATGTCAAAAACTAATGATGTGCAACTATGGAGACTGCTCTGGGTGCTCCCCCTTTCTCTGTATCTCTTTCTCTTTCTGTCAAAAACAATAAAATAAATCTTTAAAAAATAGCATAAAATTTTTAAAATTCTGAACAGACTAGGAATAGAAGGAAACTACCTCAATATAATAAAGGTTATATATGAAAAGCCCACAGCTAACATCATACTCAATGATGAAAAGCTGAAAGCTTTTTCTCTAAGATAAGGAACAAGATAAAGATGTCTACGTTTGCCACTTCTATTCAACATAGTCTGGAAGTCCTAGCTAAATCAATTAGGCAAGAAAAAGAAATGGAAGGCATTCAAATTATGTTGTTTGTAGACGACATAATCTTATGTGTTGAAAACCCTGAAGACTTCACAAAAAAGAAACTGTTAGAACTAATAAGAGAATTTAACAAATTTGTAGGATATAAAACAGCACTCAAAAATCAGTGTGTTTCTACATACCAACAGTGAACAATCCAAAAAGAAAATTCAGAAAACACTTCCATTTATAATAGCATCCAAAATAGTACAATACTCTGGAATAAACTTAACCAAGAAGGTGAAAGACTTGTACATTGAAAACTATAAAACACTGATGATAAAAAGGACAAATAAATGGAAAGAGATCCCACATTAATGAATTAGAAGATTTATTGTTAAAATGTTTATACTATCCATAGCATATGCAGAATCAATATGATCTCTATCAAAACCTCAATGGTATTTGTGTGTGTGTGTGTGTGTGTGTGTGTGTGTGTGTGTGTAAAAAGAAAAAAAAACCCATAAAATTAATATAGCATCTCAAAGGACCTCAAATAACCAAAACAATCTTGAAAAAGAAGAACAAAGTTTTAGGCCTCACAGTTTCTGGTTTCAAAATATATTGCAAGGCTATGGTTATCAAAACAGTATGGTATTGGCATAAAGACAGACACATAGACCAATGGAACTAAACAGAGAGCCCAGAAAGAAACCCTCATGTACATGGTAAAATAATCTTTGACAAGGACACTAAGGCTAAACTATTGAGGAAGGATAGTTTTTTCAACAAATACTGTTAAAAAAACTGGATATGCACATGGAAACTAAGGAAGATAGACCCTTATCTTACACAATATACAAAAATTAACTCAAAATGCATTGAAGACCTAAACATAACATCTAAAACTTTTGGAAAACCCAGAGGTAAAGGCTTCATGACATTGGGATAGGCAACAATTTTTTGGATATGACACCAGCAACAATGGCAACAAAAGCACAAAAAGACAAGTGAGACTCCATCAAACTTAAAAACTTTTACATGACAAAGGAAACAATCAGCAGAGTAAGAAAGCAACCTACAGAGTATGAGAAAATATTTGCAAACCTTGTATTGGATAAGGGATTAATATCCAGAATATATAAAGAACTCCTATATTCTAATCACAAAAAACAAAAACAAAACTAGCTTGATTAAAAATGGGCAAAAGACTAGTATAGATTTTTCTCCAAAGAAGATATGCAAATGGCCAACAAGCATATCAAAAGATATTCAGCATCACTAATTACCAGGTAAATGCAAATAAAAATTATGAGATATCACCTCACACTTGTAGTATGGTCACTATCAAAAAACAAAACAAAACAAAACAATGCTGGCGAGGATACAGAGTAATTGGAACTTTGCACACTGTTGGTGGGATATAAAAAGTTGCAGCCATTATGGAAAACAGTATGGGGGGAGTGTCTCAAAACTAAATATAGAACTACCATATGGTCTAGCAATACCACTTCTGGGTATATATCCAAAAGAATTGAAAATAAGATCTTGAAGAGATACTTGCACACTCAAATTTATTACATTATTTACAATGGCCAAGATCTGGAAACATCCTAAATATCTATCAGTGGGTAAATGGATAAAGAAGATGTGGTACATGCATGCAATGGAATACTATTCAGGCTTAAAATAAAAAAGAAAGAAAGCAATCCTAACATGTGTTAAAACAAGGATAAAACTTAAGAACATTATACTAAGTTAAATAAACCATCATAAAAAAGCAAATACTGCATGATTCCACTCTCATGAGGTATTTAAAGTAATCAAACTAGTAGAAGCAGAAAGAATGGTGGTTGCCTAGGCTAGGGGGAAGAGAAAACAAGGAGCTGCTCAATGGGTGTGTATGAGTTTCAGTACTGCAAGATGGGAAAGTTTTCCAAATTTGTTGTATAACACTGTGCATAGCATATCGTGAACCACACTTAAAAATACCATACACTTAAAAATTAAGAGGGTTACTTTATGTTGAATGTTTTTCTTTTTTTCTTTTACCACAATTAAAACAACAACAACAAAAACATGATGAAAGCCAGGGCCAGAGTGATGGTATGACTGGCCCCAAATCATGAACGAGTTAGTGCTGGGGCTAGAAATGGGACTAGCCAAGTCCTGATCATCGGCCTTTTTCCTACACCTTGCCACCTCTTCTTGTCCTGATTTCTGCTTTATTTTAGACACCGTTTCAGGGGTGTAAGATGGTTTTTAGTGATGGTTGCTCTAGAATCGACTCTTGAACAGTGATGTCTCTGCTTTAGTGTTGAGTTACATCTTTGTGGGGCTTCATAGGCTTTTGAGTTCCTGATTTTACTCTAGTGATCACACATTAATATTGCACTCAGCATTTGCTGCCTTTCAAACGTGGAGCTCCGGGCCCTTCAGAGGCAGTGAAGATGATTCGCTTACTGGATGAAATGACAGCTGTATTAGAGAAAAGTGTGAGGCCTAGAAAGGTTAAAGGATGTACCTAACATTATAATGCCATCCTTGAGGAGAACAAACTTTAAGGTCAAATTACTCAGTACTTCTCCACCCTCCCCCTCACTTCAGAAGACTAGTATCCGCCTCTTACTCTAGAAGTTGAAAGTGACTACAACATAGAAATATAGACATATTAGTCTATATTTACTATACGTCTAAATATAGACGCCGTAGTACCCACGGGCCCACCATTTTTCCCTGGAAATGAGCTCCTCCCCACTAGCCTCTGTGACACTCAACATCCTAAGGGTTCTGTGAGAAAGGTATAAAGCACACCCCTGATGGTAAGGACATCTGTCTGGAGAGTTTTGTAACATTGGGGTGACTGAGACTTGAGATGCAAGGGGGCATGGCAAACGCTACCCACGTGGGGGTAGGGGCAGGGGATGTTGGCATGTTGAAAATAAGAAGCCCCTGCACAGGGAAGTTAACAGGCACAGGGGTCCTGGTCCTAATTCAGTCCTTGCTGTGGCAATCAAAGGCCTGAATCGCTGAGCTCTGACAGGCTCCTGGCGGTAATTAGGGCTGCCTTCTCAGGAGCCATTCGCCCAGTCTGGGTCACCGTTGGGCCAGCAGCCCTCCTCTGGGAACTGGGCCTGGGAACTGGGCCTGGCACCTGGTCCGCGGCCTCCTGCTTCAGCTCAGGTTCTGTTCAGAGAGCAGAGGCTGCCAGATATTTACACCATCTTCCCTCCTGATTTGCTTCCCTTTGGTGAACTTGCCGAAGCTGAGTTCCCAGAAACATGCCACTCTGCAAAGCACAGGGCAGCAGCAGCTACACAGGGAGCCAGCTGCCCGTCTGTGGGATCCTGCCGCCTCACGGCGTGTGGGCAGCATGAACCCCCAAGCCTCTACCTTGGGTGAGGGGTGTCTTCTGGTGCCCGTTGGGCCCCTGTGACGGGTCGTTGGTCCCCCTCCCGGCCCCCAGGCTGACCTCTGGGTCCTAGGTGTTGGCACGGATTTATGACCCTGAGCCGCTTCTCATCTCCTTGGGAAGTAAACGTTTTGGTTGGGAAGTTTTTCAATTTCCTCCTGGCCTGGACCAAACCGCTCAGATTTCCAAGGGTGAGCTTGCCCTCTGCTCCCGGCTCCTCCGGGCCCTGAAAAGTGTGGGGAAACTCATGTCGCCTGCACACAGGCCTGGGCCTCGCGCGGAGTGGACACAAGGCCCTCCCTCGTAGGCTGCCTGCTTGGACTACTCCACAGGAACAGCCCCGTCCAACATGTAAGCGAGGGACAGGGGCATGACGACGGCTTTCCCTGAGTGTCCCCGGCAAGTCAGTCCCGAGCTCTCCTGAGCCCCAGCCCACCCAGGCCGGGCCGGAAACCCAGGCCTTGCCCAGGTCGTCCTGAGACACCCCACGTTTAAGAACCACCGCTGTCGGAACTGTACAGTCAGTGGAATGGGGTAAAGCCAATCCTGATCCTCCTGCTTTTACACCCTCCTGAAACCCTATGGCATCATCCCCCAGAAAAGAAAATACACCCAGGACAGTCTAGTGCTGTACATTGGGCTTCTCACTAATAACATTGGTCCTTTTTGGGTTTTTTTCTGTCAAGAAGTTTTCATCCAGTTACACACACACACACACACATCTTTTTTATTTTTTTCCTCCACAGGATCCCCGCCTCCTAACCCATACTCACCCTCCCGCCGTTTTCCCTCTTAGCTTGGTACCTGACCTGATGTCATTTGAAAGTCAAGGAGAGCCGTAAAGTCGGGGCGTCCCTTTTATACCTTCGTGAATATCTTGTTTGGATGGGCCCTTTTATCCTGAAACGCTTCACCCACTTTATACCCCAGGATAACTTCACCCACCACTGAAGTGCCGCCAGCCGGCTCAGGAGGGTAAGTGGCAGCTGTTGCTCTGTTTCGGGCAGGAAGTGAAGAAGAACATGATATTCAATTAAAACTGCAGGGGGAATTCAGCGAGACAGCAGGGTCTAATGGAGACTGATGGCCCGGGAGATCAGCCGGTCTGAGTTCTCTTCCCATCTCTGCCACCAGCTCCTGGGGGTGACCTTGGGCCTGTCACTAAAGCTTTCTGGGCCTTGGTTTCATCTGAGAAACGGTGGTGATGATTCCTGCACCCTCACCGGGATGGTTAGGAGGATTAGGGTGATTAGGGAAACACACAGAGCGCTTTTGATGCCTTCCAAGTCAGCAGCGGAGGATGGATGGATGCAGAAAGCAGTCTTAGGCTGAGTGGCATCGGCTGCCAATTACAGGATGTGAAAAGGGGGCCAGGGCTTGGACACCTCCCAGACCCACCTGCCCAGTTGCTCTGAAAGTCACGGCTGGAGTGGCACAGAGAGAACCAGGGGAAAATATAGTTGTGCCGTGTGGGAACAATGGCACAGCCACAGGCTTCTTGCGAGTTAGCTGGAATGGTTGGCCAGTTTCCTAGGAGAAAAAGAGCCCCGAGCGATGTAGGCCCTTGAACAGTCACTGGAGGAGAGCTGGGTACCAGGAATGAGAGGACACGGGTCAGGATGACTGTGCTGAGGCATTTGGAGGAGAGGGGAACTGGTTTAAAAAACACTTCAATAAATGCTGGGTCATTAATAACAGTAAGAGAGCCTTGCTGGGGTGATGCTGTGGGCTGTCGTCCTCTCTGGAAGACCCCACATGCATCGTCTTTTGCATGGAACTAGCTCTGCTATTCATATATGTCCACGGCACCAAGGAACACAGTTGTCCTCAAGAGAGTGTTACGATGATGACCAGTGTGATGGTGCTGGCTGGGTTAACTCTTTGTTTGCATAAATCCGTCCACATTTATTCAGTGTCAGCCTCACACTAGGGAGGGTGATGGAGTCCTAGCATTTGAGTTGGAGTCCAAGCTCTGTCACTTGGCTCTGGAACCCTAAAAATACTTCATCTTTCTGGGACCCAGTTTCATTGGAACACAGGGGTAATAGACCTACTTTGCTGTTCTGTCCCGAGGATCACGTGAAGAGGTGCTGTGTGAGTGGGTCATGTGTACGTGGCAGAAGGCTACACAAAGGGGTGATGCTGTTTCAGTCAGGACAGGCTGGGTTATGCTTCGGTAACAAATAACCAAGTTCCCCAACATTGGAGGTTTCTTACCCCTGCTGCATGCCCACGCCAGGGCAGCCCGGGGCACTCTGCTCATTGTGGTCACACTGGGACACAGGCTGATGAAGCAGCCATTAAGTGCTGGTCAGAGGAAAAGGAGAACATGGTGAAGTCTGCACTGGCTTTTCAAGCTTCTGCTTGTATTTCATTAGTCCGGGGAAGTCC
Organism: Craseonycteris thonglongyai; assembly: GCA_004027555.1. Classification (NCBI taxonomy): domain Eukaryota; kingdom Metazoa; phylum Chordata; class Mammalia; order Chiroptera; family Craseonycteridae; genus Craseonycteris; species Craseonycteris thonglongyai. Next base: position 33,357 of record PVKE010006147.1, read on the forward strand.
CACACCAGATCGACATTCAGTGGGCAGGGACATGTGAGCCTATCATGTCAGAAGGAGAGAGAACTCGAATATTTATTCACAGCCCTTTGACAGGTGTAGCTGTAATGCTATTGGGCTGGATGAGATGTAGTCCCTGCCCTCAGGAACCTTACCCAGCACTGACCTTCAGGTCCCTCCCCACAGGTTCCTGAGAATTTCCAGCCCAGCACATTGCCCCCCTGCTGCCCACTTCCTGCTCTTTACATTCCCCTGGGAAGCCCACTGGCAGGGCAGCACTCATGTCCGTCACTTTCGTCCTTCACCCAGACCGTGAGGAGAGTGGCCCAGGCCGCAGGCACCCCGAGATGCCCTCCCCAGGCCGGGGCTAATTGAACTACACTTGGAAGAACAGCTCTTACTTGCCTCTATCCTGTCTTGCACCAGAAGCCTGCTGACTTTCCTGTGGCCCAAGCTTGGGTCTGTCATTCTGCCCTTGGGGAAGAAACAGGCAAACTTAGGTCAGGCTTGGCCCCTCTTAGCACCAATTTCCTTCCATAGTGCAGACATCTCCACATTCTCTTCTTCACCGCCCAGAGATTCCCGGCAGGAAAGCCTTCTCCCTCCTTTCTTCGGAACCATGTCCCTTCTCCTTAGCACTTTCGCTGGGGCCCTGAAAGAGAAAAATAAAAGAGTTTCATGTAGTACTATTAGTAATAATAAACACAGTAGCTTACCACGTGCAAGGCTCTGTTCTGACTGCTGGCCAAATATTAACTCATTAAAGATTCACAACATCCTATGAGCTATGGGTTATTAATATCCTCATTTTAGAAATGAGGAGGAACTAAGCCCAGAGAGGTCAAGTTAGTTGTCCAAGTTCACACAGCTAGTAAGTGGCAGAGCTAGGATTTAACTCAGGCAGTCTGACACATAATCTTTCATCATGGCAATTACTGATAACAGTGGTTCAGAGAGGTGGTTGAAGTTATAATCAGGGCTGTCCAATCTTTGGGCTTCCCCGGGCCACAGTGGAAGAAGAATTATCTTGGGCCACCCATATAATAAAATACACTAAGATTAAGGGCAGCTGATAAGCTAAAAAAAAAAAAAAAAAATCGCAAAAAAATTATGTGTGTGTGCGTGTGTGTGTGTCTGTGTGTGAGAGAGCGACCAGTGAGTTGGACAAGCTTGTTATAAATACTCATTTTGTGGGTGGAGGAGAGAGAGAGAGAGAGAGAGAGAGCACGCGCGCGAGAGAGAGCGAGCGCATTTTGGTGTATTGTGTGGTTGTTACTGTCCTCTGGTGGTAGTTCGTGAGCGTAGCTACTGGGTGCACTGAGCCCAACGCACTGGCAAAGCACAAACTGGCAAATAAACCTGCAGTTTACATGCAGCAATGACAGATTGACTGTTTTTTTCCTTTTGGTTTCGTGTGTTTTGCATTTGTTTTTGTTTTTTTATTCCCCTGGAAAAAAATAGAAGGGGGAACAAAAAGCACACAGGCAGTTTTCCACCTCTGTGAGAACAAGCAGAAAAAAACCACAATTATGCAACCGTCAAATAACAAGTCTGTGTGTTTATTGTCATGGAAATTGTTGTGTAGTGTAGCTGTCCATGACATGTCATCCTAAACAGATGCAAGAGCACATTTTCAGTCGTTTATAACTATGTTAGTATAAAATGCTTTCCTAAATTACTCAGGGTATTCTTCCACTATAGAACACTGTGTGCAAAAAGATTCTTATTTTTAAAGTTCAGCCGTTTTTAATTATCTGTGTCCAAATAGAAATTTGAGGTCATCTTTTTGGTTTGACATAGAAAGACGAAGGTGCCATGCCCGGCGTGGCTGTCATCAGACACCTTGGTCTGAGAAGTAGCATTTCAGCGATGACTCTGCCTCAAGGGGCAACCTGGCTTCTTAGAAAGCCCCAGCCAAGAGGACCCCACAGATGAGGTGACCCTGCCCGGTGAGTGCATCCTTATGGGAGTGAAGAGTGAGAGGGAAGGACAAAGAGTAGTCTGACCAGATGTACTGTTTGAAACAGGACAGTACTGTTGTTTTCTGACCTGTTTCCAATGGCACATCTGGGCAGCCCAACAGGAAAAGGGTGCACCACCTGCTGCCACAGAAATCCAATCCTGGCGGCTGGGGCTGGGGTTGCCCCGGTGGCCCCTGGCGGCAGGTGGTGACCTGAGGAGTCATGGCTCTTGGAGGTTGGGTATTCAGCCCCCAGATGGAGAATCATCGGCATTTGCAGTCTTAACTTGGTGATTTGAAGTTTCCCTCCTTGAGAAGACCTGAGCAAGTGATAGTGGACAGCACACAAGTGACACCCACAGCAAATCGTGCATTGATCAGAGAGCTCTTCCAGCACGCGCCTCTTCTGTCGATGGAGATCACAGGCACACTGCTGAAAGGAAGAGTCAGGAAGGCAGACCCACTTTCAGGACACATCTCAGGACCATACATACCCAGCCCCACCCACAGGGCATGCCTGGACCACCTACATTCATACCCCGCTATTGGGGAACACTTTTCCAGCCATGCCCAAGTCTTCAAATCATCCTCTTGATTTGGGCAAATCTATTTTCTTACTGCCATATGTCCTGGGGTCCTGACTCACATCCAACTGCCCAATGGGTAGCTCCATCCAGTTGTCCCCCGGAACTCCCACTCAGCGTGTCCAAAGCAGACCCAAGCATCCTGTCTCTGGAAGCGCCTCCTCTTGAATTCTTGATTTCTTCTAATGACGTTCCCACTCTCTCTGTGATTCCAGCACAGAACCTCAAACTCTTCCATTTTCTCTCATGCTTCTGTCCCTCTCACTGGATCCAGTCACTTGCTAATGTCTCTTACATGTGTCCTCTTTGGCTGCTGCCCACCCTTACTGCCCCTGATGACATGATGTAGTGGTCCAGGATGAATTTGGGAGTCAAGGAGAGGTTCAAATCCCAGCTCCATTGTTTATTACGGGTATGAACATGGGCTTTTTATTTAACTTGTTCAAGCCTCTTCTATAAAATGAGAAGAAATAATATGTACCTCATATGATTGATCATGGGCTCAATGCGATAATAGAGGTTAAATGCTTGGCACATGATGGGTGCTCAATGTATGTTATTTATCTTTTCTTCCATTCAGGCCCTATTGTTTTTCACCAGGGCTAACTTAATAGCCTCCTGATTAGCCCTTGCCACTTGCTCTCAATTGCAAGTATTGATTGACTATTCATGACTAGCTGGCACTATGTTAATCACCAGGAAAAGAAACATTGAACAATTCCCAAAGCACTGGCCACATGAAGACTGAAATCCATCAGAGAAAGTAAAATGCTCTCCTGCCAGTGACCTCTTTTCAGTCTTCTGCCCAGTGAGTCTTGCCAAAGCACAGATCACATCGTGCCTTTTCTGTAGTCAAGACTGCCAACGGTTCCCCATCTCATGAGACGTATATTCCTGTGTGGAGTATTCCAGCTCTCTTTCATTAATAAGGTCCTCATTTCTTGCGGGAGCTTAATGTCCTTCTCCCAATAATACCTTTCGTGCAGTCCAAGCAGAACTATTTGCCAATTCCACAATCTGGTAAACGCTCGTCTTTTCTAAAATGACTGATCACGGTGACCTTCCTTTCGGTCTTGGAGGATCCCTGTGACTGTGGGACATGGTAAGAGGCAGAACGCGCTTCACACCTAAGTGGAATCTTGGTCCTTCTCCCCACTCTGTGGAGTTGGGATGTGGGCAAAGGACCCGTCTCAGGCCGTCACAAACCCTCCTCAGGACTCTGAATGTCGGGGGAGCGCCGTGGTCTCAGCTGGAACACTTGAAGAAGAGACCGTAATGAAGAGACTGTTTCAGTGGCATGGACAGGGTTAAGGAGGTTAGGAAAACAAATAAGAGATGATGGAGTCCTGCCCCTAGTACCAATGCGCTTGGAGGTCACGTATAAAGACACATCTAGATAAGAGCTGGTCACTGCCCCCCCCCCCCATTATGACACTTTTCTAATTTTATCAGCAAAAATCTGGGCAATCACATAAGGATGTCTTCTCAGGTTGCCTGACTGAGGCGCGAAGGGCATCATTTTCAGCCTGAACTGGACATACTGAGAAGCACCTACCAGTGACTTCGCTTTAAGCATCCGGAAGTGATCCTGGCTGTTAGCTTGTAGACTGAAGCTGCTAAATGGCACCAAGATGAAATACATGTCTCAGTAGGATGTAGCGAAAGAAACGAAAGGACCTGGAGAGATGGGAAGACAGGAGTGGGTTTGGCGTGCTTGATGGGCGCCTCCTCTGTGTGTTCGGAGAGGGCGCAGTCACCAAGCTCTGCACGCAGCCGTCCCGCCTCCAAGTCGCGTGGGCCATATCAGAATATGTCCTCCATGGTGAACACCTATCCGTGTACCTTACACCTCCTACCAAGAGGCACAGCTACACAGCCTCGAACCTGACAGGCTGTGTCACCTCCGGGTGGGTGTTGAGGTTACTGGGCCATGCTGGCAACAGAAGAAGCTCTGAATGTTCCTCTATGGATGTGTTGAATGGACAGTGACTCGCAGAGCAATTCTGAGAGAAAACCAGAAAGTAGATGATGACTCCTCTGTTTGGGGCACTGAGAAAATACAGTGAAGTGGGTAGGGAAGACTGAGACACATTCTCACCATAGTCCCCATCCCCGGTATGGCACCATACAACTGGGAGGGAGGCCCAAACGTCCAGCTTCTCCCTGAGGAGCCAACGGTTCAGACCACGTATCTAGTAGCGCCCCAACTTTAAGGCTGCCACTCAAGGGACAGGCCAGCCAGTCACCTAGCTCTGACAGCCAATGGGGCTTGCGTTCTGGAGTCCCTCAGGACCATAGCAAACACACACACAAACAGGTGTTCATGGGTGAGCACGCCCCACAGCTATGCCCTCAGGGCTCAGTGCAGCAGGCAGGAACCTCCATCTCTATCTTTCCTGAAAGAGGCTGGATGGCATAAGTTACAAGATGCTGCCGGGGGTCTGGCTTCTAATTAGCACACCTCTAGGTGCTGGCTGCAAGTCTTCCAGGAGCTGGAAAGTGGGCACTTCCCCTGCCTCCTGCCTCTGGCTCACTTCAACAGTAAAACAAAGTCACCAGTTTTTTATTTTTCCTGCCATGTTGCAACAATTCACGTAGTGAGTGAGAAAGAAACTTTTGTTGCTTGTTACTGCAGCATTACTTAGCCTATGCTGACTGATACATTTCTCTTACACCTGGAACCAGTGTGCCTTATAGAACAATAACACTGCTTCGGTGATACCCCCTTCCTGGGCCAGGGTTGGTGCACTGTCTTTCAGGTGGGAAACGCACTCACAACCAGTGACCAATGAGTATCCTCAGCTGTTTTCCCCAGCATGTGGTCAGAGGCTTTTGGAGTACATGGGAAGGGGAAGAACCTCACCACAGGATTTTGCTTCTCTTCTCTGCAACTCCAACTTCTGTTGTAGAAGTTTTTATAAGCAAAGCTCGAGTACTTTCCCCCCGGGAATTGATCTCAGCCACATGGAATCAGAAGCTGAGTATGCCGCCTGGACATTTTTGGCTCCACAGCCACTGGAGGAACCAGAAAAAGAGGGAATTGGGTGCTTGACCAGGGAAAATAAGCTTGTGGTTATACAGGTAGAATTGGGGATCGCCGTTCTGATTTTTCCCCTTCTGAGATTCTCCCAATCTTTTCAGTGGTTTCCGTTTTCCCAGCTTCAGCTTTCTTGGTCCCCTGTCCCAAAGGACTGCTGTTTCCCCACTGGTGTGTCACACACAGCATGACTCCTCGCTCCAGGCTCAGAGACAGAAGAGCTGGAACTTATTTCACCCCTTCTGCCCTCTTCTCAGCTCCCTGCTGTGTCTTCCTTTGTTCACTGTCCAGGGCCTTCAGGTAGCTATTTTTCTTGTTAGGTACAGATTTATTATTTGTTTTACATGGTGGGATCGTACGAAAGAACCTTACTCTTTTATCACTGGAACCAAGGTGGAATTTTGACAGAACCAAATAGACTGAGTAGAAATGGGCATTACCCAGGCATTAGGGACGTGGAGATGGATGTAATCACTGACAAAACCTTTGTCCTTTTGGTGGGTATTTTTACTGAAGAATTGGGAGGCAAGGAGATTAACACAAGAGCAGGGAAAACGAGGTATGCACATTTTGGAAAGCCTAAGGGGAGGTCTATGCTCTGTATTTGACTTCTTCACTTTAGCAAAGAAGGAAATGCTTTCTGATTTGGGAGAATTTTCCATTGTGTGACTTAGCGGAGGGAGGGGTTTGATTCTCAGGACAGAAGCCAACAAGGGGGCAGATGCGTCTTCTCTGTGTCTCAGAAACTAGAGTGTACCTGTGCGAGGGTCAGCTTAGAGGGCATTTCTGCTCCAGACGTGGTCTTATTTAGCCAGGAAACTGGCTATCACATCAACCACGACTGCACTTTTCTGCCTCTGTGCATATCTGCTCGTGCTCAGGACTTGTCCTGAGAAGCTTTTCTCCCTCCCTGCTTCTCACCATCTTCCCCAGGCTAGTCACACCTGCCCCTCGCTTTCTCCCCCACTGCCCTTCTGCTACGTGTCCTAGGCGGGCTGAGGCTCCCGTGTCTGACACCCTTGCCAGCTGCTTTCTGGTTGGGTTCAATCAGTGGGAGCACTGACTGGATATTGGAAAGTGAGGAGGGAAGAGGACAAACTTGACTGTTTCCAGGCACAGGAAATAGCATCCCAGTAAACCGTAATAGACGTTCTAGGTTCCAGTGTCCTGTGACAAGTGCAGCACAGCAGCACCAGACTCTGTCCTGGTCCCAGCACTGCTGAGACCAGTGTGCTCTCAGTGGGCCCAGCACTAGCCTAACAGCGCCCTCTGGGCAACTGCGCAGTGTCCTGGGTGCTTCCGGATGTGACCGCCGTGGGTCCAGCCTGTTCCGGGTAGTGGCCCCTCTGCGTCCCAGGTTCCCAGTAGCCTAAGGTGACCAGATTTTAACATTGGTAAAGTGGGACACCATTGACTGGGGGGAGGGGGTTCTTGATTAAAAATTTGGTCTATCTCCCGCCGTTCCCTAGCTTGTCGTGCATTCTTTCCAAAAATCGGGACTTTTTTTAAAACTCCGCGGGACGCGGGACAAATTGTTAAAAATCGGGAACTGTCCCGCCAAAAGCGGGACGTCTGGTCACCTTACCTGAGTAGCCGCCCCTCTGCGCCCCAGGTTCCAGTAGTGGCCCCTCTGCATCCCAGACAGCTGGGAGCAGCAGTGGCAGGCCGGGAGAATGGATGTCCCTCTATGGGGAACATCTCTTTGTCTTTGTTTCTGCAGCCAAAGAGATGGAAGTTTCTTCCTTCAGCTAAGACTCTCTGGATGGCCTGGCACTCCTGTTTCTGCTTTCTCGGTCCATTCAGCATTTTTGTTACTAATACTCTGAATTATGAATAAATCCTCTGTTAGAAATGTGTAGCTTGGTATATGTTCTCCACATTAGACCCTGAATGATACACGACCCATTCTTCAAAGCACATCCCTAAGGCCCTGTGCTTTGTGATGCTGTTTCTGATCTCCCATCCAGAAGTAATCTAGCAACTATTTGCAGTTGTTTAACACTTTTCGAACATCTGTGGGCATTTGTCATTTTTCATCTTGTATAAAATTTGCATATTTTATCCCATCCAGTTTCCATTAGGTTGCAAGCGCTTTGTAAACAGTCACTGCATTGTAATTGTTGTATTTCTTACAGCAACTAAAGCTCAGTACTGTGATCTCAGTTGATGTTCTGAGCAAATATTGGTTGATTTGAATTGATGTCCCTAGTGGTAACCCTAAAACCTTATAGTCACAGTAATTCTATTGCCTTTGGTATGCTGTAATAGTCATTCTCGTAGAAATGGTGAAATTTTGGGTTTCTAAAAATTATAACTGTGATTAAATTACAAAGAAAACAAACAAACAACAACAAAAACAAAAAGTAAAAAGAGAAAGAAAAAAAATCTATCCATTAATTTCCCACACTGAAATGACAATATTTTGGGGAAAGCGGGGATGGCCCAGCGGGTTAAGCACTCACTTTGCAGCCCCAGGGACTGAGGATCGAATCCTGGCCCCGGCCCAGGTGGACCCATATGCTGAACTGGGGTGTGCTTCCCATGTGGGAGGCCCCCAGCCCAGTTCCCACTCTGCGCGGCCCCGGCCCACCTGTGTGGAATGAAACCATGTTGAAAACTGATAACGTACAACTATGGAAACTGCTCTGGGCCCTCCCCCTTCTCTCTGTCTCTCTCTGTATCTCTCTGTCTCTGTCTGTCTTTGTCAAAATCAATAAAATAAATCTTAAAAAAAAAAATAAATGACAATATTTACACACCCTGTTTTCTGCCTTACACTCACTCATTTAAACACTTAAAGCAGTGCTTTCTACAAACATTTTCTCGTTTAAACTTCACCTTGATGATGTAAAATAGGAATTAATACTCTTCCTTCACAGCATGAAATGACAGAGTTTGGACTCCTACCCCAGGCTCTCTTTGCCTTTTGTTTGAAGTTGGGATTCTGGCAAAGCCAAGGATCATAATTCTCGAAGTCTCTTCTCCCTGCTAACAAATGGCATTAGACATGCAGACTTTTCATATTTGAAGCAGAGGTGCAAATTGACAGATTATTTGTGATTCCTTTGTCATATGGAATAAAGGGGAAAATGACCTTTTTATTCCTTTGGCTTAGAGAATGTGGACAATCATGTTCTCAATTTCACAGTTCATCACACGTCCATTTATTAGATTAGCCCTGGTTTAGAAACACACCATGGATCCTCCCAATCACTTGGCAGCTACTTTTTGATTGCTTTTCAGAATTGCACTGTGTGGTTCTCCCAGGACTCCGACCAAGGTTTAGTGAGTTAAAACTGAAATGCCGGAGGCAAAAATTGAATGCAGTCCAGGCAAGGCTCAAGTTATTACTTTTCTCCACCTGCTTATTATTTGGTGTTGCATTGGTGCCACTTCTTGTCTCAGGGACTATTATAGGAACAGATCTCCTTTCGGGGCCAGGAGACTAACAGCAACATATGTGCCCTGGCATAGAGGAAAGATGCCTTCCATCACTGTCCTTGTGTCGGCCCCTGGCTACCTGAAAACATAGCACCAGGAAGCGCGTTGTGTGTTTGGCTGAAAGAATGTTTTTGTGGTCAGCTACCCATGGTGCTATTATGGGTGCTAGCAATGTCCAGGCATAAATGTCACTCCACACATCACACCCCTTGGCTTATATTGTAGTTGATGCCTAAATTCCACAGATATTAAGTCATTGTTTTCCTCTGCATCTGGTTTTTGTGTCTGTATTCCTGAGAAGTTTTAACACATTGGTTCTGCTTATCTGATCTTATCCAATCCCCTTATCTGATCAGACAGTTTTGGCTCCAGGATCTTAACCACTCTTAAACAACCAGCCTCATGTGAACAAAGTGCTCAGAACATGCACTGGCTGAAATCTAAATCCTGAGCCCACTGGTTCCCAACTTTTTTCCACTTGTGTGCCCCTTTTAAACCCATTTCTGTACATTGTACCCTTCTTTTTCTTAAAAAAAAAACACAAAAACCAGCTGTTTTTAAACACTGACACTTTTATTCAGTGCCTATCTTAATGTGAAATACAGCGATCCCTCGTTTTTTCGCGGTTAACGGGGACCAGAGCCTTCCGCGAAAGCTGAAAAACCACGAAGTAGGATTTGCCCCTAGGAATTTTCTCATGGGTCGAGGTGGCACCGGAAACCCATCACGCGCCTTTATGAGAGCCCTGGGATGGACTCTGAGTCAGCTCATCTCTTTGTTGGACACGCAGGGATCCTTCTCTCTCGCGCATCCACATGAAACAACGCTCCTTTCTGCCATGTGGCTGCCGACAGGGTGGTATTTTTTCATTTTTATTTTTTGATGAATATTTTGGGGAAACCCGCGAAGCACTGAAGCCGCAAAACATGAAGCGCGAAGTGGCAAGGGAACACTGTAGTGGAAATAAGGTAATAAGTTAGGAAAGAAAAATTACTACACGAAAAGCACAAACCATAGATTTAATTTTATAATATTTGTAACACAGTTAAATATTGTTACTGATGATTTTTTGTGTGCCCCTGAACTGCCCAGCATGTACCCCCAGGGGCACACGTATCATCTCTTGGAAACTGATGCCTTAGAGGCTTAGACAATGGTAGTGGTTACTGCTGTTACTGTTACTATGATTAGATTTGTTTTATTGGCCAAATTAGCTAATAGTAATGGCTAATGTTAATTGAACACAGACAATTCTGGGTATTACTCTAAACACTTACTTTGCTATTTAGTCATTGGAACCACCCTATGAAATGGTACAATTATTTGCCTCATTTTAAGGATGAGACGATGGAGGCAGAGACTTAAAGTACCTTTCACAAAGTTAGAGCTAGAAAGTGGCAAGACCAAGTTCAACTGTTGGCACCTCTAACAGTGGAGGAGTTAAAGGCAGGAGATGGCGAGAGCATTCTGACAAACAAGGTACCTACTTCTATGAGGGCTGGAAGACAGAGTCTACCTGGAGAATGTTTGAGGGACTTTATCTAGACAAAAACAAATAAACACACACACACACATATATAAAACAGGTGTCCCAAAATTCACGCAAGAAGTAATTTTGATAGAAAACACAGGTTTATAATTAAAAATTGTAAATTTTTTATTGATTCATAAAGTATACAGTATAAGGTTATGTATGGCATAATATCGGGTAAATGGCCTCCACGGCTTTGTAAGCATGAAGTTGCAAATCTTTCGTGAGAATACGCTGTAGAGAGCTTCTTGAAATGCCCAATTCTTGACCATGATGCTGAATTGATGTCCCTGGACTCTCAGCAACACTCTCATGAACTGCTTCGATGTTCTGTGTTGAACGACTTGTTGAAGGACGGCCAGAGTGTTTAAGATCACTAATTGATCCAGTCTCCCTAATTTTTTTTAATTAATCTCTTCACAGTTAATTAAGTTAAATCACTATTCCGACCATATTTTGTACGAAAATTGAGAACTGTAGCTGCCAAACCTTCATTATTTTAAAAATATTGCTCAACAATGAAAACACGTTGTTCTTTCATGTAGCTCCATTTTTAATAACCCTGAACTGTCAGCTGTCACACTGTGTTTTTTTCCATTGGCAACACTTTACCGCACAAATGACACAAAATTCAAATCTTGTGTGAATTTTGGGACACCCGTTATATTCAAAGACTGTGCCATTGAGAAATAGTAGGGGTCCTCTTCCTCCCTAAAGCTTTCAGAATGGGGTACATAATATCTGCAAGAGCCTGGACATTGTAAACCTCAAGGTAGAAGATGTCTTGGAAATGTGGTTCTCAGCCTTTCTTTGTTCACACGAGATTTATGTGGTAGGTGACTCTCCGGGGTCATGTTCTTTAAGCACAACTCCCAGCCTTGACCTGTGTGTCTCTCCTCTATCCTCTACTAAGGAATGGAGCAATGAAGTAATGTCTTGCACCAAATAACTATAGAGAACATGGTTCTGGCGGCCTTGTCTACTTACAGCCTCCATTTTTCACTTGTAGAATGGGCATAAGGGGAGAGGGGACAGAATGAACTACAGGAGCACAAGATTCTTTCCAGACTTTAAAGGGGTTTAAGTTTTTGAAAAACTATTGCGAACACCTTTACCTCCCTTGCCCATTTCCCCCAAATTTGTATTCACCTAGCAAGACCTCAGCCCACCTTTCTGCCTACCTCACACCTGAACCCAAGCAGGCTCAGTGCTCCTGACGGTGGTCATACAGCAGGGTTGGCTAAGCCCACTTCAAATTCAGGACCGAAAAGCTCAAATGGTCTCCTAACACCCCTGGGCAATATCCTACATTCTCCTAAAAAATGCATTTTTCACCCTTATCTCTACTCACATTTCCAATATTTCTTCCTTGCCTCGTGGTCACTGAATCACTGAAAAAGTACCTCATCTTCCCTTTAGTAGTATCATGAGTAGACCTACAGCTCTACCCACTTGCTCTGCCCTTGGTTGACAGGAGCAATTACAACTCAGACTACTGTGAAGGTCATGTAACATTAGCAAGAAATAAACCTTTAGGGTATGGACACCACTGAGGTTTTTGAGTTTTTTGTTGTAGCATAACTCAGAAAAACTGACTGATATATTTTCCTTTTAGTTTATCAGTCTAACAACATACAATGAAAGCACATTGAGGGAAAGAAAGAAAGAAAGAAAGAAAACAACTGTGCCATTGAAAGAATCCATAATCTAGATTTAAAAAACCTCTATTTGAAATCTAGATCTAACATTGGATTTGTTACCTTGATCTCTGAACTTCATTTTTCTTGTTTGTAAATTGGAGATAAAACATTTTGTGATTTTTTGACCATTGTTGTTATTTTTATACTGTACCCAATAATAATAATTTCTTCCATTCTTTGTTCTCCTACCATTAAGTTCTTACCAGGCAATGGGGCCAAACTTCTTCCATAGGTTTAGTCTTCACCACAGTTTTATAAAGTAGATTTATTGACATGATTTACAATAGAACTCAAGGTCTTGTAACATTAAGCAATCTGTCCATGGTCACACAGCAAACAACAGTGGACATAGGACAGGTGCCGAAGCTGAATGTGTTGAATTTATAATCGCAGAGATTTCAATTTGACAATTAAAAATAAACCAAAAAATTTTTGTTGTAAATTCCAACCTATACATTTTAAAAATTTAATATTTTTAAGACTTATTGTTCATAAGTAAAGTACCTATTACAACAGCATTTCAAAATTAAATTTATTGGGGTGATATTGGTCAGCAAAGTTACATAGATTCCAGGTATACAATTCCACAGTACATCATCTTTGTGTACAACATCATTTTGCACGGGAGGCGTATTATACCACATTTGGTTGTTTGTAGATATTTTAAAACTGTTTTCTTGCTTTGACCACGAGATGGTGCCAAAGGCCAATAAACTCTAAATATCTGTCCCTTTTGGTCTCTAGGTGGCTTCCCAGCACAGCTTTGCAAGATACTGTGTACCAGTACCTTTCCCAGACAGGCCTCACATCTGCTCACACCAGAGAGTTCAAGCTAGAAGAACTGATCAGTCCATTTGGGTTTCAGACATCTGCACACTTAGGCCAATCGTTGAACTACCTTTGATATTTCCTCCCAAGTAGATTTGTTAGTATTTTCCCAAACCAAGTAAATTTACCTTGGAAACTCGTGTTTGGAAACTGCCAAGCTCCCCAACCCAGAAATGACATACCTGCCCAACTCTGACCTAGATATATTATTACAAATGTTACCACTTAAGGCAATAAATCAGATATGTACTATAACTGAAGTTTTGGGGTTATTGCTACATTTAAAAGCCTTACTATTGAAGCTTGGTCTTTGGAGCAGCAACGTGGGCAGAACCTGGGAGCTTATTAGAAATGCAGAATTTCAGGACATGCTCCTAACCCACTGGATCAGCCTCTGGGTTTGAATCCGATTCCCCAGGTTATTTCTATCATACTAGCCCACATAGGACTTCCTATATATAAAAGAGAGGCAGGGATCCCTGCAGGCAGATGGAGCCATAAACTTCTAGGCAAGCAGGACTTCAGTATCATTGGGGTTTAATCCAAACATCACACAGTGAGCCTTGATGCCTGGTGGTCATAGTGTGCTCGCTCTCCGCCCCCCTCCCCTCCCCTCCTCTCCCCTCCTCTCCCCTCCCTCTCCTCTCCATGTTCCCATGCCCTTCTCACTATATGGTTTATGTGTGCAAAGATCCACCATCATACACATGTATATTTGTTTAATCAGAACATAACAGCTTACCTTACAAATGTGTCTGAAAAGCGCTTCTCGATTTTCAGCCACAATACTTGAGATATTGTATGTCACATTCATTAGTCCTGGTAATCACTAGTTGGTTCTATTCCGAATTCAATAATACACACACACACACACACACACACACACACACACACACACACACATACACACACTGCAAAATAGATGACAAGAATTAATTAAGCACCCATCTCTTAACCCAACACAATGTGCATATTTCTTTAAATGCTTTGGGATTTTGTTTAACGAGTAACCACAGAATATTCTCCCTGGTCTTTGTGTTCATACTCATCTTGTTCCTCCTAAGCTTTTCTGTCTGATGCCCAGCATCTGAGGAATTAGGTTAAGTCCTCATGGAGAGCTGTGGACTGAGCCAGCCTTCCCCTTTGATTATTCCAAGAGTAGTGACCTCCTTAGTTTCACATGCCACCAACAGAGCTAGACAAAAAGTGAGAGAGGAACACAGATGAAGAGGCATAGGTAGATGGGGAAAGAGAAGTCGGAAAGGAGGGGGAACCCCCAGCCTCGCCCACCCCAGTGGCTTCACACATTGCTCTGGCTCCACCCACCTTACCTCTGTGAGCCCAGCCAGCAGGCTCCTGCTTCAGGGATTTTGCACTTGCTGTCACCTGTGTTGAATGTAGACTGACCAGACATCCCATTTTAAACAGGACAGAAAACAATGGTACCGTCCCATTTCAAAAAGCACATATGGTCAGCCTACGAACACTTTGACTTTAGCCCGGTGAGACTAGGCTGACTAGACTTCCCATTTGAAACCAGACGGTACTGTTGTTTTCTGTCCCATATAAAAAGGGATGTCTGGTCAGCCTAGTTGAACGAAACACACTTTCCTGGGTGTCTACCTGCCTCCTTTCCTCCCTTCATGAAGTTTTCTGCTCAAAATCTCTCCCCTGACCCACCCAGCACAAAACTCTGCAAACACACCTTCCCTACCCACCCTTAAACCTACTTTATTTTTCTTTTTAGCCTTTAGTACCTCCTGGCATCTTACATATCTATTTTTTCTTTGTCTCACTTACTTTGGACCAGGATATTATTATTAGTTCCAGGAGAATAGGGACTTTGTTTTGTTCTTGAGGGACCCTCCAGCGCTGAGAACAGTGGCTGATGCACCATAAGGGGCAGTGAAGCCCAGTGGGGTTGGGTGGGGTGGAGGGATGGAGGGCTTGCAGCGGGCCAAGGCCTCTTCCAATTGCATTGTGTGGATCAAGTGTCTAATCTTCACAATAACCCTGAGGTAGGTTTTGTACTGAGGAGAACCAAGGCACAAAGAGGCAAGGGAACCTGCCTAGGGTTCTGTTTGGGGGACCTTCTCTGACTTCCTGTGAATAAGTCTTTCCCCAGTAAAGGATGCTCCAGGACACAGATCAGCACACGGTAGCTCCATGGCCAAATCAGCCGCTATTGGCTTTTGTAAAGAACGTTTGTGTGGAGCACAGCCAGGCCACACTGGCTGGTTTTGCATTACGATGGCACAGCTGAGAGGCGGTGACAGAGACCTTGTGGCCCACAAAGCCCAAGATAGTAACTATGTGGCCCTTTACAGAAAATGTTTGCTGACCCTTATCATGGACAGTAGCTCAATATGAAGACAAAGCAAAACTCGTGGTCATCTACTTGAATGTGCAGGTTCGATATCTGAGCTTGATCATGTCTTTTCTAAGCATTCAGATGAGTTGACAGAAATGAACTCCAAGGGGAAGCCAGGATGTCTCAGGGGTTGAGCGCTAGCCTTGTAGCCCTGGGGTGAGTTTCCCATGCCGGAGGCCCCAGGCCTGATTCCTGCCCTGCACGGCCCCCTGCCCACCTGTGTGGAATGAAACTATGTCAAAAACTAAAGACGTACAACTATGGAGACTGCCCTGCACCACCACCAACCCCCCCCCAGCGACCCCCCCACCCCAACAAACACACACTTCTTGCGCTCTCTCTCTCTCTCTCTCTCTCTCTCTCTCTCTGTCAAAAACAATAAAATAAATCTTAAAAAAAAAAAAGAAGAAAAAAAGAAAGAACTCCAATCTTGGACTCCATAAATGTGTTCTCATTTCTATTTTGTTCCTAATTAGCTGTGTGATCTTAGTTCCTCATTTCATGTTCCTGAATCTGTTTTTCCATATGTAACAATAATAATAAGGATAATAATAATAGGTCTTGCTAAACACTAGGTTCTGTTCTTGATATTTTACTGTAAAATGATAGTTTTTGATACTCTCAGTTAATCAAGTGGGCTTATCATAAATATTCTGACTCTACCCTTCTAGGTGCGTGGTAGAACTGTGTGCCCACACCCACTTGGAAGTAAGTGTGGCCATGGACTTGTTGGGAGAATGAAGTGTTAGAGGAAACGATACTCGTAACTTCTGGCCAAACTTTAATAACCTGTGCACACATTCCTCTCCTCTTCTTTCCTCATCTTTCCCTCTACCATGGCAACCAGAAATGTTCCAGAAAGTGCACTTTCTGTCATCTGGATCTCAGTGTGGACAATGCAGAGTAGAACCCCTCCCTGGGCATTTTGTCACTTCTGTCAATTCAATTTGAAGAAGATTCAATATAGCACCAAAAAAAAAAAAAAAAAAGTGGATGGGGGCAGAAATGATTGGAATTGTCAGCGTGATAGAGTTTCTATAAGCCATTTATTTTCCTTCCGTTCCCAGTTTTAGTCTGAACACTTTCAGACTGCACGTTCAACTTATAGTGCAGACCATCTGATGAACACAGGGCTCCTCTGGCTTACTGGCAAACTTTTACCATCCTCGAGTGTTGGGTAGAATTATTTTACAAGTTGGAGAATTTTTGCATTGTTCTAAAATGGAGGCAACTAGTGTCTGTTTTAAGATGAATCATAGGGCATTCTTAGGTGTAGGTGACATTTTGTGTGACCAGCAAAGACAAATCCAGATGGCAGCCCCTTAGAGAGCCTGGCGTCTGAGCCATGGATGAGTCACATGGCTGTGAGAGCCCCTGCCTCATTCCCAATGATAGCAAATGGGCACTGAATCCCTACTCTGTGCAGCTCACGAGCCTCCTCTGAGAATGCTGGCCACCAGGTTACCATGTGTCCCAGCCCCAGAGGAACCATCTGCTCTGTTAAGGTCTTCACAGGTGCTGTCACATAGAATGCAGTGAGTGTGTTCCCAGGGCTTGTACGAAACGGTCACTGTCTCCATCTTTAACCTCTTATGAGTGTCACCTCCCAAGCACCAGGGAGATTGATAAACTGTTACAAGGCAAGTGCCGAGTTTCCCATGCTAACTCTCCTGGGGTCAAGGCAGGAGGGAGTGGGCATCTCAAGAAGTTGAGTGGGTAGGAAGAGATGGGGTGTGACCTTGAATTGATGCTGTATGAAGACAAAGGAGGCTGTAGGTGTAGAAAGGGAAAAGGACTTTGAAAAGTGCAGGAGCTCTCTCCCTCTTTGGGCAGAAACAGAGAAGAGGGCACCATCCTGGAAAAAGTCTCAATGGTCAGGACGCTATATTTTAAGGTGCCTACATGAAGGTTAGTACATATGGTTAACACATTTCAGGAATTTAGAGGGATAAGAAGGTTTTGTGGGCTAAATGATGCCATTACTTCCAATGTGCTTTACTTTATATATTTTTCACTTTGAGTACATATAACTTTTACAATCAGAGAAGGTTATGACTATTTGTTTTGGGCACAATTAATTCAAGTGTGTTGATAAAAGAGATAGCAATATAAATACACATAATTAATTAATTATTTATTTATATCCATTTATAATGACAATAATTATACATACATATAATTATATAGTAATTAGCATTTAAAGTAATTAACTTAGACTAATTGTTTACCGTGTTAAGAATGAATGAGCATCAGCCATGGCATAGGAAATATTAACCTTTTTTCAGAGTTGTGTCTGAGCGTAGAAGATATTTATGGCATCTGGACCGTCAGGACATGTGAGTTTCTTGTTTCCAAATGGTTGGCTTATCACGTTGTCATGTTAACATCTGTACTTGGTATATCCCATCCTTTGTAATTATTAACTGAACTGAAAAACAGTTTTGAAATCCAGTAAAACTCTGGTTTGAGGCAAGGTTTTTTATTGTGGAATTTTACTTTATTGACCCACTAGCATTACTTTGATATGTGGGTTGAGATGCAAAAACCTTAATGATACTTGGGTTTCTATGCTTACAGTCTTTGGAACATCCGGTACATGCATTTGAAAGTGTGGACTTTAAAATTAAGTAGCAAAATTTTGCCTCAGTGGTTTGAACTCATAATACATCCAATAAATAGCAAAGAGAAGATATCCCATCACGTCTGAAGTGCTGGGCAGGTGGGTTTTTTAGCTCATGTTATTCTCTAGTGGGGAGCGATTTCTTTATATCAGTATATACATGAAAACGGTAAAAAAAATAATCTACACTTCATGTCTTTGTTTTTGGTTTTTTTGTTTACACTTCATGTCTTTTATTCCTTATGTTTCCTATCTCCTTTCTCCCCTGTTTAAATAATTCCATAATTGTGTTACATAAGCTCCATGATATGTATGGGAAAGATGTC
The DNA here is from genome assembly GCA_004027555.1 of Craseonycteris thonglongyai. Lineage (NCBI taxonomy): Eukaryota > Metazoa > Chordata > Mammalia > Chiroptera > Craseonycteridae > Craseonycteris > Craseonycteris thonglongyai. Next base: position 51,752 of record PVKE010006147.1, read on the forward strand.
ATATAAAATGAAGGTCCATGTATACATTCTACATTCTCAACAAGAAGTATTTTGAGCATGAGTACAGACCTGTCAACATCAAATGAAAATAAAATGAACAAAATACTTTTGATGAATTCTTATAAACCTGGCAAGTGATTTCTCATAGAACCCCTGAGGTAGGAAACTCATGCTAATTTCCTCTATAAGATGAATCAGAAATGTAAAAAGAAATATTAGGTCTGGCATGGTAGTAACTTCTAAATTTGGAGCTAAAAAAACCCCAAAAACAAAAAACTTTAGTTCATTTAACTTATTCATAGATGAGAAAACTGATACCTAGATAAGTTCAAGGGCTTGTCAAAGATCATCCAGACAGTGGAAGAGTCAAGTTCAGAACCCTGGTCTCTTAGTTCCCAGTCAAGTATTTGTTTCAGTAGATTATATTGCCTCTCTCTAACTCCAGAAATGGTTTGAGTTCACTCTTTTACTAGGATGTGATTCATTGTAGCATCAGAATTTGGGTTCCATCTTGACATAAACCTTACGGACTGGGCTTCAAATTTCTATGAATTGAATAAAAAACATTGTATAAACAAATTCCATTTTGCTGGCTAAACCCACTTGATGAAAAAAAAATGAGAAAGAATTATGAAAAATGGAGACATTGGATTTTTAGAAGCGCTGATATGAAAGCTTTGATTTGTGCTCTTGAACATTCCCCACTGCCCCAATTCTACCTCCTTACAGACTGAAATGTTCACCAGTTGGATTCCATTTCAAAGTGAAAATTCCAATTTAGTGAAGTGGAGATGAAGATCTGAGTTGACTCTTGTTTTAGTATGACCTAAGTGTCCTACCCATGCCAACTTTTTTCTTTTTTCTTTTTTCTTTTTGTGCATTAATGATGCCTTCTTATTTTCCCTTGAAGTTTAACTCCATACAACATCCTTTTTAACTTTTCTACTTACCACAGTCTAAACAAGTCTCCAATCAAATGGTTCTGCCTAGCACAATACCGCCTCTCAGAAAGCCAAAGACAGAGAGAGATATGGAGCAAACAAAGTGCAGCTGTGTTAAAGTTGCCTAATAACCTGCCAATGTGCAGCCCACCAATAGGGGGCGGGCAGAGGAGAGGGAGTGGAGGGAGAGAAAAGCAGAGACATCCAAAGAAAGAGCAATAATTTTGCTTTGGGAAACAAAATTAAAGAACAACTTTTTCAAAGAGATACTCGGAATAAGAATACAAAGTGTGATCTAGTAATATAGGCACCAGCATTTGCACTCCTTGGGGAGAGAAAACTGTCTTACCTGGAAAAGGTAAACAGATGGATGGCTGTTACCATAGAGATTGTTAGCTGCCTAGAGCAAAGCTCTGTGGAAGTCTCTGTGACATTTTGGGGTGTTCATTAGATGGGTGAGGGTGTCTTTTTAGACCAAGAGAGTTGTAGCATTCTTGAAATGGTTGCATGTCATCAATAAGTTAATTCTTTAGTGGTCAGGAAAAATAAAGGAATCTTGTTTGGGGGCAGGGGAACATGGGACTGGCTGGTAAAAATGGCCTGAAGCTAGGGAAGAGAGTTTGAAACAATAAGCCATTGATGATGAAGAATTTCAGAAACAAGGCAGAGAAGATATTCATGGAAACCACGGACGAGTTACAAGACAAAGAAGAATGGGATCAGACCAAATGCCCCCCACACAAATAGTGTGCTGACATTTCATCTTTAGGCTTCTATGGAGACATATAGTTCCCCATTCTTGCATGTGCAAATCAGCCAAATATAATAAAAGGATACAAATATGAAGTTGAAGAAAGAGATGGAGGCTAGTAATGAAAATATGGGTATCATCATATATAAGCATGGATAATATTGAAAGCTGCGGGGCTAGATGAGATCAGGGAGAGATGCATAGTAAGGAAAATGAAGGTAGTAGAGGTAAAGCCCTGGTCAATCAGAAGGTAGAACTGGCCAAGGAAGCTAGGAAGGAGATGCCATTTACACAGGAAAACCAGGAGAAGTTAGTTTGTTTATATACTGATGGCAATAAATGAATAGAGGAATAAGAAAAGTGGAGGAGGAGAGAAGTAACCACAGAAGCAAAGTCCTTGAGAAGGTGAGGGAGGAGGGATCTGGAATACAAATGGAGGTTTGGTCTTTAATGGGAGCAGGGAAACCTTCTTTGTGACTGGCAGAGGGCTGGCTGCTCATGCACAGAATGCCGTAGGCTGCTAGAGTTAATGTGGGGTGGTGAAAGAGTTTGACTTGAGTCACTTGCCCTAAATCTGCTCATTTGTTTACTTGATGATCCTGATAGAAAACCTGTTTGTGAAAGTCAGCTGGTCTTCAGGGAGGATCCAGACTTCAATTTGGCATTATTAGGAGGTGTTTGCACACATTGTATAATTAATTTTTTTTAAGATTTATTTTTATTGCTTTTGACAGAGACAGAGAAAAACAGAGAGAAGGGGGAGGGCTCAGAGCAGTCTCCATAGTTGTACATCATCAGTGTTCAACATAGTTTTGTTCCACACAGGTGGGCGGAGGCCACGCTGGGAGGTACGCCCCCCTCGATCCAAGAGTTCGAATCAGGGGGCAATAACCAAACTGGGGGCCTCCCATATGGGAAGCACACCCCAGTTCAGCATATGGGCCCACATGGGCCGGGGCTGGGATTCAATCCTCGATCCCCGGGGCTGTAAAGCGAGCGTTCAATCTGCTGAACCATCCCGGCTTCCCTCGCATTGTAGAATTAATGAACACAGAGCTAAGTTTGGCCCTGAGCAAATGGTAAATTATGCTTATCTTTAGAAGTCCTCTCTCCCCTCACATCTTTTACTATTTCTTCCACCTCCTTATCCCTTTGCTCAACATTCTCAAAGTACTCTAGTAACTCAGGTCAAAAAAGAAAGCATAAATAAACCATACCAAGCTGTCAGGACTTGAGTATCATCACCCTTCTCAGGACTGTTTGCCTTTGTAAAGAGAGTTCTGGAAAAACAGAAGATAGTTCCCAATGCAAATCACAGTGGAGGACATTCAGGCATGGGGAAGATTTGGGAAGAGTGGCTTTCCTCTTTCAAATCCTAGTAGGGACAGCAGTCATCAAAGAATGACAGGATTGAGAAACAGAACATTGACCAAACCATTGTACACAAATCTGATTACTACTTATGGAAGCTGTCTGCTTTATCTTTCAAAGTAATTTAACTGTGACATACTGTGAACCATCATGGCCAGGGGAAGTGAGAAAGGGAAGAGGGAGGAAGAGAAGTAGAAGCAGAAGAAAGGAGGAAGAAGGGAGAGGCAAGAGAGGAAAGAAAATATATTAGTTGGCATAAATTATTGTCATTGTTTATTGACTCTAGCTGGCTATAATACCTGTCTAATAATCCACTTTATATTTAGTAAGAACTCTAGCTGGCATGTCCAAACATTGTGATTATAATGTATTCTACACCAAAATGGTCTTTTTATGGAAGTTGGTTTAGTTATCACTCTTAGTCACTGCACTTATCTTTAATAATAAGGCATAAAATTTCAGATAAAGCATTTATGTGTGTTTTAGCAGACGCAAATTAAAAATGTATACAGCTGAACTATTACATAATTAGGAGAAAAACACAATAATTCTAACAACAATAGTGATAATGGCAATAGTAGCAGTGATCATATTGAGCATCTATGTGCCCAGCACAGTGTTAGTTAGATAACTGATATTATCCCATTTTATTGTTCTTATTTCATCTTGTAGATATTTTTTAAAAGCCCATGATTTTATAAAATAAGTAGCTGTAAAGATCACAAATTTCAGAAGATCAGAAATAAGGTGGCCCTTGCAACCTGCAAAGGTCAAGGGACTGTGACCTTTAACAGTAGGATCTTGTCAGGTTTAAAGAACAAGTGTTGGGGAAGCCGGGATGGCTCAGTGGGCTAAGCTCTCACTTTGCAGCGCCGGGGACCAGGGATCGAATCCCAGCCCCGGCCCGTGTGGAACCATATGCTGAGCTGGGAGCTCCCCCAGTTCAGTTCTCTCTCTGTCTCTGTCTCT